>PJEM01006647.1:0-69025 GCA_004023845.1 Helogale parvula | reverse complement strand
AAAAAATTTTTTTTTAATGTTTGTATTTATTACCGAGAGACAGAGCATGAACATGGGAGGGGCAGAGAGAGGGGGAGACACAGAAGCTGAAGGAGGCTCCAGGCTGCGAGCTGTCGGCACAGAGCCCAATGTAGGACTCAAACTCACAAACCGTGAGATCATGACGCTTAACCGACTGAGCCACCCAGGCACCTCATACATGCTTTCTATCTTTAAGGAAGGATACCTAGCCTTCCAGAAAAGATTCAGAGAAGGTTGGCCAAATGAAAAAAGGAATACAACAAGGGAATGTTAAAAACAAAAAAATTATTAGGTATAGAAAAAAAACACAATAATGTGCTCAAATAAGCAGCAATTTCATTCACTGAACAGAGTTTAGATAAAACTACCACACCATAGAGCTTACTAGTTAAAAGGAAAAAAAAGCAGCAAGGAGAAATGATAGTTTTAAGGAGAATTTAGATAAAATCAACGGATGGTATGAATCTATCACTCCTTCATTCAAAACGATCTGCCAAGCACCGAGCAGGCGCAGAGGTGGAGGACAATGAGCGTGCTGTCCCGGCCGTGGCCGTGACCAGCTGGCAGGCTCTGGGCAAGCTACTCTCTCGTAAGCTTGAGATTCCTCAGCTACAAAATGGATAGAGTGTGAGTAGCCAGCTCCTAAGTCTGCTCTGAGGAGTAAATAATTAGGAGATATAAAGTGTTTAGCTCAGTTTCTGGCCCATGCTAGAGACTCAATAAATGTTAGCTAAGATGATTGGTATTAAAAGCAGTTAAAAAAAAAAAAAGAAACAAACCTAAAACTCTTGATTTGCTCTTGAGAAGCTCGGCCTGATAAAGAACTCTATGACTCAGACAAAACTCCAACGGCCTAAAGTACACACTTCCAAACTCAATGTGACCGGCGCACGCCAGAGTGTCTCAGGAAGGCTCCCTGGTGATTCCCTGAGACAAGCAAGCTAGATTCCTTTGTTCAACATAGAAAAAGAACAACATTATAAAGAAGAGCCATAAAAATGGATAAATCCAAGTAGGACTTCTACAGATTTAATAACTTTAGAAAGCTATTTGCAAAGCTAACTCAAGAAACCAAACAGATATTATTTTACAGGCTTTGTGTCACCAGAATAAAGAGTCATATGTGTAGGGATTTCCCTCTGAATGCCCAAAGCATCACCGATACAGTGTCTACTAAACCTACTCTTTTTCTTTAAGCTCCGGCAAATCCAAATACCAGTGCTCTTCACTAATCATTTTCTTTTCTTCCTCCTCTAGTTGTTTCTTGGTCTCCGAGTCCAGTCCCCTTTGCATGAACTGTCAAAACAAAACAAAGTCAGCATCAGCAAGTGGTTTTCCCAACTTAAGAGTAACGGAAAACAGAGATAACTTTATTCTTCCACGTGTTCTCCCTGGTTTCTCCAGGAGTCCCATCTCAGAGGTGAGGGTGGAGGCGGTGTGACCAAAGTAGCTTAGGACTGCCCTAGACCCCTGCACACCAGGCCAGCAGGGGCCCACTAGACCACACACACAAGTATGTGAACTTCCTGCAGAAGACTTCAGAAAGATCTTTACCATACTTAGTTTGTCTAATGTAATAAAACGAGCAATAAAAAACTATATTCTACCAGTAGCACTTAAATATTTCAGTTTTACATAGTGGCCAGTGGGGGAGGCTAAGACAAAAGACACAGATCATGACAGGCAGGTGGAGACAGAAAGTGAGAAGGGCCAAAAGAAGGTGAGAGACTCAGTACCTTCTGAATCTCTCGCCAACCCATGGGGCCTACTGGTCTTCGTACCTGTTGATCTTGGTCTGGAATGCCCTTTCTCATGCTCCTCACCTGGCCAACTCCTAGCCCTTCTGGTGTAGGAAAAGCTACTCCATTCCCATGAAATCATCTCTGATATCTGAAAGCAAAATTGGCATTTCTCTCCCAGATGCTTCATATGACACCCTTAATTAGTCTCACCACATCTTAATTCCTTGAGCATCTGCCTCTTCTGGAGGCCCCGAGGGCAAGGACTTTGTCTAGACTGTCTTCTTCCTCACTTTTAGCATGATGAATGATGCCTAGTAAAGACCCTGTAAACACAGACTGAAGCAAAGCTGTATCCATAAGCCTGTGCTTCATGTATATCTATCCTCTGAAAAGCTGATCACCTCTCCAGCTGCTCTTTATTCTAAAATGTGCAGAAGTCAATTAAAAATGGGCCAGTAGAGAGACCCACAGTCTAGCTGCTAGTCTCTTCCCACTATAAACAGTAACTACAGTTCCTCAGGGGAACCAGGAAACACACCAAGAAGTCAATCACAGCAAAATGGTAAAGTATTAATAAGGGAAAAAATAAATTTAGAAAACATCCAGGAGCCTCCAACTCCAGCTGTTAGGTCTAGAGTTTCACTGGTTTCCATTTACCCCTATTTCTTTCCCTCGTCAGCTCTACAGTACTTTTCCCTTCATTCCAACCCTCCCCAAACACAAGCATTTTTAGGCATAAGGATTTTACCAATGAATACGAAATGAAATGATGAAACTTGAAAAACATTTACAAATAAAATACAGTGATAACATCCAGTTCTGATGAGGACATAGTGAAACTAGATCACTCATACGATTGCTGGTGGGAATATAAAATGGCACAATCTCTGTGGAAAGGAGCTGGACAGTTTCTTACTGAGCTAAATACACACTTACCACATTGACCCAGAAATTGCCCTCTTAGGCATTTATCTCAGAGAGATGAAAACTTATGTTCACTCAAAACCTTATACAGGAATATTCACAGCAGCTCTATGTATTGAAAGCCAAGAACTGAAAACAACCAAAATACCCTTCAACAGGTGAATGGTTAGGTCCTATGGTACATCCATTGCATGGAATACTACTCAGTAATAAAAAACGAAGAAACTACTGATATACTCAGCAACTTAGATGGATCTCGAGTGAATAATGCTGAGTGAAAAAAAAGGAAATCTCAAAAGGTTACATTTATATAACATCTTTGAAATAACAAAATTATAGATATGGAGAAGAGACTCATGATTGCCAGACCTTAGGGACAATAGAAGAGACTGGGTGTGGCTACAAAAAGAGAGCCTGAGTGAACCTCAGGGTTCTGGAACAGTTTTGTATCTTGAATATGGTGGTAATTACATAAATCTGCTTGTGATAAACTGTATAGAAATACATACATATGTACACATACGAGTAAAAAGGTAAAATCAAATAGGCTCTGTGTACTGTGCCACTGCCAATTTCCTGGCTTTGTACCACACTCTAGTGAGATAAGACAGAGAATGAAGAGTACATAGGCTTTCCTTGTACATTTTTTGCAACTTCCTGTGAATCCATCATTATTTTACTAATTTAAAATTTTTATTTTTTAGAGAGAGAAACTCAGAGTGCAAGTAGGGGAGGAGCAGATTAAGGGAGACAGAATCAGAAGCAGGCTCCAGGCTCTGAGTTCTCAGCACAGAGCCCAAGGCAGGGCTCAAACTCATGAATCGTGAGATCATGACCTGAGCCAAAGTCAGACACTCAACTGACTGAGCCAGCAAAGCGCCCCTTTCATTATTTTAAATATATGTAAAAGAAATACTTGCACTCTAAAGTGTTTCGTAGTTTTGCTCCTTTTACCTGTGTCTATATCCTCACCACAGAAAGAACTGGCAGTTTCTGGAATGCGTATCCTGTACCTCTGTTCTCTGTCTCTGCTATTCAACATCATGTTTCCATTTTCTACCTGGCAAAATATCCACTTGTAAAGGCCCACAGCACATGTCCTTTGGGTCTTCCCTGACTGTTTGGCCAAGCTCTTCATCGACCTGTTCCCATAAAAAAGCACCTTTCTCTATGTGTAAGAACCATGTAAGCACTGGCTTATTGTTCATTATGCTGCTTCTGCGTCTCCCAAAAGACTGAGATTCTGAACAACAGACCACGTCTCTTATTCACCTTATATCACTAGTACTCAGGCTGCACTTGGTATACAGGAAGAGTTCAATAAAGGGTCTCTGGAGAGAAGTCTAGACTTGCTTTATTTCTTCAGACTCTCTTTCTTGGATGGTTCTCTCTAAACTGAGATGTCTCATTTCATCATATATTCTTGGTAACAGAACTCACCAATCCTGCCCAACTCCTATTTTTAGTCACGTAGGTATATGAAATAGCTATGTATCTATCTATGTATGTTCTGTGCACATGGAAAGGACAGAACACCCTGTGAATATGAAATCAAGCAACTCCAGATTTAGGTAGCAATCCAATTCTCCTGACTTCACAGCATCTAAGAACACTCTGTAAAGCTTGGTGATTTGGCTTTACTCACAACTGAGGGCCTAGAGCTGGTACCACAAACTATAGTCCTTAGGCTAGATGTCTCTTGGTGTAAATAAAGTTTTATTGGAACAAAGACATGCTCATTTGTTCTGAGCTACAATGGCAGCGGTGGGTAGATACAACAGTGACTGGCCCGTAAGCCTATTTTTCATCTGGCTCTTTATAGAAGTAGTTCACCAACTCCTGTCTTAAGAGTCCAACAGAGCTAAAATGACACCGACAGAATTACCACCTGTATCCTTCACTTTCCACCTGCCATCAGGGTCACTCTCCAGCCCCCAACAGCTGACCAAGTCAGAGGATTTCAAGTACACTTGAAAACAACCGCATCAGTAGTAAATCCTCAACTCTTTCATTCTTACTCTCTACTTAGCTCTGGCTGAACAGCTACATTGGATACAGCAACCTAAGGCTCCATTCATTCTCATGTGACACCCCACCCTATCTATGTACGTGGCATCTCCTGCTCTCCTGACAAAAAGCTCTTTTTCATCAAGACTTAAGCTGCTAACCCAACCAGAAAATCTGTAGAACTTCCCCCGCCCCCCACGCCCCATCTCCCCTTTGCTTCTAATGTCCTGTTGAATCTTTCCCAACCACTGGGGTAGGGGCTGATACGTTTTTAAGGTTAACTTCTTCCTTCCTAAGTCTTGAGTCAGATCTTTGGTCTGGATCTTAATTGCGCAGCATCACTGGATGTACCTGCTTTGCCAATCCAGTCCACTGCTCTGATTATAAACCAGAAGTCAAAAGAAGGCTCTGCTGGGTAAAAACTCAAATTTTGCTAATATGTATGAAATCAGAACTTTAGAAATTATAATTATATGATTTATCCTCCACCTTCACTCACCCTGTTCATCCCTAGTCACACCCTGGCTTACCTCCATTTGAATCTGGCCCATTCAACATTTACTCTCCAATTTTTTAAAACATTATTTACACCTTGCTATGTTTTTCTGGAAATTACTCTTTAAGCATGATATCTAACACTGGGCAGTAGACTTCGGTGACAAGCAGTCACTGAATAGTAGTCAGAGAAGGGAATTTGGAGCCAGACTGCCTGGGTTTGGTCCTGTCTACACTACTTGTTAGCTGCGTAACCTTAGGCAAGTTACTTTTCTCCTTCAGTGCTGCAGCTATAACAGAGGAGTAATAACTACACCTACCTCACAGAGTTATGTGAATTTTATGGGCTGATATAGGTAAAGCCCTTAGAGCAGCTGTCTGAACACAGAGCAGAAAGTATGAATCTTGGCTATTATTTAAGTTTGAAGGTCTGGTTGTTTCTCCTGTTTTAATTCCTGTATTCATTTTATCTACCCTTGTCTTTTTCTTTTTCTTCCACCTTGAAATCATTGATTGTTAAACTGGTTTAATTTCGAATCTAAAATCAATTTTGCTTAAGGCTGACATTCGCCTCAAATGTTACAATTCTCTCCATTCCCACTGCCATTGCAACCAGATCATCAGAACTTCTTGCTTGGTCTTTCCGACTGCAACTTTGTCCCTTGTCAGGTCTGTCTTTCACCAACGTATTCACCACAGGGCAGTTAAGTAACTTTGAAAAGTAAGGAGCACAGCTAAGACGCTGCTCCCCCTGCTCAAGAACTTCCTCATGTTCACAAGATTAAAAAAATCCTTAATCTGGCCTAGAATTCTTCACATGTTGCGGCCACTGGCTACTTTTCCAGGCCCTCATTTTGCTACTTGCCTTCCAAACAGACTGAATGATCTTTATTTAGTTCTTGGAAACCTCAACGATGTTGTGGTTTTTGCGTCTCAGACGAGGTCGCTTCCGCCTCGGTTTTTGCGGCCACGCCCCGACCCTCCCACCGACCCTTCAATCTCTACCCTAAGGGCCGGTTCCTGCCGAAGCGCCGCGCGTTCCCGGGCCGGGTGGGTTCCGGCGGTCCAGCATCGCCTCACTTAGGGCCGCGCCACCCTGCCTGCGTACGTGTCTGTCCTATCCAACCGCGCGCTTTATAAGAGGGGAGCCGCCGGATTTACGATCCAGTACCCAGCGCCTAAAGCAGAGCAAGCGCTCAGTGAATGAATGAACGTCCGAACCGGAGGACCTCCGTGGCCTCCCCGCTGGCCCCGTGCGCCCGCCGCCTCGGCGCCGGCCAGGTCGGCAAGTCCAGTTACCCCTGTCGCCCAGCCCGCCTCCCCGGCGTCCCCACACCTTCATGCGCAGCAGGTTCTTGGACAACTTCGTCTTGCGCTCGGCCGCCATATTGGCTCCTGCTCACGGCCGCGGTCGGCCTACAGCCCCCGACGCGCACGCGCACTGCTGCGTGCGTCGCGGCGGCGTCTTACGTAGCTCGCGTTCGTCCCGCCAGTGGCCCCGCCCCCGTCTCGCGCGCTGGCGCGTTTCTGGATCTCCGCGTGTCGCCGCAGGGAGCGCTCGCGTCACCGAAGAGCTCGGGGTAAGGACACGAATGGCAGTGCAGGGGTGAGAGGGACTTGACGCAGGGAAAGAGACGTCTGAGGGCCTGCAGGACGCCCGAGCGCCGGCGGCTGCGGCTTCAGCCGGGCCCCCGGGAGCGGCCTGAGGCGGCCGGTGGCGAGTGTCGCAGCGCCTCACGGACCTCGTTCTGCCGCGTGTCGCCGTCTCAGTAGTGCTGGCGAGACCTTTGAGACACTTCCCCCACCTTCCCGGCTGTACCGAGTCTGTCATGTATGCCAGTACCTCCCACGTTCACGGTCACCCCGTGCTAGGTAAACTCCGTGCTTAGTTGGGTAAACTGAGGCACAGGGTGGCTGCAGAGTCGGAGGGAGTGGGGGACGGAGGCGTGTGCAGACCCGCCCCCGCCTCCCACATCCGGCTTCGGAAACGCACCGGGAGACTGCGTGCGCGCGTGCTTGTCTTCGACCCCGGCCTGGCCTTGCGTGGAAGCGTCGGACGTGACAGCCATGGCTCGAGGACAGGGCGGCCACCTGCCTTCAAGCCCTGGAGAGACGGTGGCCTCGCCGCCGCGTGTCCCGCCCAAGACGAGCTCCACACGGGTCGCAGGGGCCGCGCTGAGGAACACACGCGGCCCGACACGACCGTTCCGGCGGGCAGCCCCCACGGCGCTGGGTCCCTTACCTGCGCCGTTTCACGTCATCTTCACGAACGTCGTCGTCGTGTCGTGTCGCCCCCCCCCCCCCCCCCCCCCGCAGGGCTCCTCAGTGCGGCCAGCAAAGCCATCCGCACATGGTAGGCGGTCATAGCAGCTAATCCGTGACCAAGTGCGGGACCCTGGGCCGCAGTCGTGCACGCAGACCCACGACCGCCCTTTCCTGGAGCGGCCCTGAGCGCGAGGGCCCTGGAAGGAGGAAGATGATGATGTGACCCTGTGGCTTGGAGGGTTACCGAAGGCCAGGTGGTAGTGCTGTGAGGATTAGAAGTTGAGGAAAACCTCTTCCGTGAAGAGTTGGAGGTAGAGTGTTCTGAGAAGAGAGAACAACCGTGAAGGTCCTGAGATTAGAACAAGACAAGAGTTACCGTATTTACCAAGTGGAACAGCGGAGCTAATCATGCTGCGGGTTGAATTGTGTCCCTCCAAAACTAATCAAGAGCTTTGTCTTGGAATGGGACTGTGTTCGGATGTAGGGCCTTTGAAGAGGCGATAATGTTAAAACGAGCCCTTAGGGTAGGTCCTAATCCAACCTGACTGGTGTTCCTGTAAGAAGGAAAACAATTTGGACACCCTGAAAGACCCCAGGGTCGCATGCTTCCAGAGGGAACACCGTGTGAGGACACAGAAGATGGCCATTTGCACACGAGGAGAGTCGCCTCAAAAATCACTTCTGCTGGCACCTTGTTCTTGAATTTCTAGCCTCCAAAACTGTGAGAAAATAAAGTTTTGTTTAAGCCACCCAGTCTGTATTATTTCGTTATGGTCACCGGAGCAAACTCATACTCCAGATAAGTAATGACAGAGAACAATTGCAATAAGAACCCTGTTAAGGTTCATGAGAGAGTATATAACAAAGGCACCTATGCCTTTCTGGCCTGGTAAAGGAGGGACCCCTAAAGGTGTGATATTAAAGTTGAGATCTGAAAGGAGAAGGAGGAGTCAGCCTGGAGAAAAGCCTTCCAGTCTATCTTAGTTTTGCGCTACCATCACTTCCACGTACCCATGGATCACGTTCGTGGGAGTGCTGACAATACTGACTCCCATCTCGTTTATGTTTCCTTAGTGACTTATCTTGGGCTTACGTATTCCAGGCTCCTTGGAGATGAATATACATACTTTAGAAATGCTTCCCCAAAGGATGGGGAGAGGCTTGTTTTGGCCTCCCACGAATCTGTTAGAGATAACATAGCCTCCCCTCTCCACTTTTTAAAAATGTTTATTTATTTTGAGAGAGTATATGTGTGTGGGCGGAGAAGCAGAGAGAATCCCAAGCAGGCTCCGTGCTGTGAGCGCAGACCTCAGACCCACCACCTGTGAGATCATGACCTGAGCCAAAATCAAGAGTCAGATGCTTAACCAACAGCCACCAGGCGCCCCTCTTTTCCCTTCTTAATACAGGTGGTGCCACGAGACCTAATTAAGGGTTAGCTGTTAGGTGTGTACAAGCCATTTGAGGAGCATTGCTCTTCTGCGTGTTCCTTCCGTTTATAAAATCGGTAGACTAAGATCTGGATTTTGCAGAGAATAACTGTGCAGCTGCTGTGGGTCATCTTCTGCCCAATTTCCCTTATCAGTCAGTTACCTTGAATAAAACTCTGTAGGGGCGCCTGGGTGGCTCAGTCGGTTAAGCGTCTGGCTTCGGCTCAGGTCATGATCTCACGGCTCGTGGGTTTCAGCCCCGCGTCAGGCTCTGTGCTGACAGCTAGCTCAGAGCCTGGAGCCTGCTTCCGATTCTGTGTCTCCTTCTCTCTCTGACCCTCCCCTATTCCCACTGTCTCTCTCTGTCTCTCAAAAATAAATAAAGAACATAAAAATTTAAAAAAAACCCTGTAAACTGTATGGAATGGCCTGCTTTGTTTTCCAGTCTCAAAGTGCCTTCTTGGTTTGGGGGAATCCTTTACTATCTCTCCACCACCTTATAACATTTCATTTTACAGAACTGAAATTCTGTACTCATTAAACAATAACTCTCCATTTCCTCCTCCCCTGTAACCACTATTCAATTTTTTTATCTCTGAATTTGACTTCTGTTCAGAATTTTGAAAGTTCTTTGGGAGCAAGATGAAGAAATGACCCAGTGCCCTATCTGCACCCAGGACACAATGCTGACTATGAACTAGATCTTGAAGAATGAGCACATGCCTTGACAGCTTAAGAGGAAAACAATCCTGGCAGAAATAAGAGCATATGTACATCAGCTAAAGATGCTAGAGTTCCACGCTTTCCCTATGGACTCTCTTGCACACTGGATTCTAATTCATTTTCATAAAACATTGTCTTCATCATGTCACTCTCCTGCTCCAAATTTTATAATAACTGTTATTGTCTGAGGGATAAAGGTCAAATTCTTCAACCTGACACTCAAATTCTATATATTTTTATTTGACAATGAAAATACTTATAATTAAAACTAGTCCCCAAAGTCTCCTCCCACCCATCAAAATGTAATAAATGAGAAGTGATTTAAAAGTAATAGTGTAATTTTAACTTTGAATTAAACCACCTGACTGGGAAGATAACTTCTGGATCGCTCTGTGCTACTAAATTATAGAATACAGAGGATAAGTCTTTAACTCACTATGTGTGACCTGTTTTAGTTACAAAGCCAAGGAAATGTCATTTTGGGGAAGAGATATTTCTATAGGTCTTCACACAATTCTGAATCCTTTCATAATGGAATTTGTTGCAAGTGTGAAAACTTCCCATTTCTTCCAATTACTGGATCCATCGAGAAAAGGTCCCTTGAGTGTCTTTACTCTTGTATGTAGCAGATCTTATCTAAGGCTGTGCAGCCCAGTATATTAAGCCTAGTCAAATATAGCTACTGAGCGCTTGAAATGTGACTATTGTGACCGAGGAGCTGAATATTTAATTTTAGTTAAATCTGAAAACTCGCAGTGTTAAATATTTTCTCATTATACACATTTTGTTGTTATGGAAGGACTACCTTTCACTTTAACCTTTGAAGATTTAGTGTCCCAAGTTTAGGTGGACTGTACATGTAAAATACATACTATATTTCAAAGAGTTGGAACAAGAACACAAAATGCAAAACATCTCAAAATTTTTTTTCAGATTGATAACATGTTAATAGTTTGGATGTATTCGCTTAAATAAAATCTAGCATTAAAATTAATTTCATCTGTTTCTTTTTTAATGGGGCTATGATAAAATTTAAAATTACATGGCTTACACTTCTCTCTCTATTAGTTTTTGTTCTTTTGTTTTGCAAGTACCAAAAATTGATAATGGCTTATTAAATAAAATGGGAATTTATTAGAATGATACTGGATAGTCCCTAGAATAACAGCCTGAGAACAAGGCCAAGTTAAAAGGTCAGAAACCAGGGCAGCCCAAGGATCTCAGAAGCAGAAATTAACTTAGTGCCCCAGCAAGAATGACAAACACCAACTGATTTCTCTGGGATCAGGACACTGGAGATGTCAAAGTCTAGGAGAGAGTCAAGGCCTGATTTATAGTCCTTGTAGGACTATACAGAATGGGGGAGGGCAATTCTTTAAAGAAAAATTGAGTGCTGCAACCCGAAGAAGAGATAATGTTTGTAACAGCCAAAACAGCAGTGTTAAAGACAAATACCTGTTCGAGGCAGGAAGTAAGAGAGTTCTGTTGACATAGCCCTGAAGGACAAATGATTGATAGGGTCTCAGGTGGGAAACTCCTATCCAGTATCAAATCTACCCTTCCTCATGTGCTCCTTCTTACTGCTCACCTGTTTAATAAGCAAGTATTTATTGGCTGCCTTTTATATGCAAATTGTGACTGGGTTAATTGGCCAAAAAATGTAATGAGTATGATATATCCTTTCTGCTCTTACATTTAGTTACTTGCCAGCTCCTCTATCAATTACTTGTTTGTGGTTATCTTGGTCAAATTAGAATTTAGTGCTGAAAGTTACCTTACAGGACATCTAGGTAAGTAGTTCCTAGACGTTGGGCAGATGTGGTTATGACAGAATGATCAGGAAGAATGAAAACACTTCAAAACCAAAAATCATTTCTTATTCCTGGATGGTTCTAATGATCAGTCTGGTTTTGGAAACTGCTGAGTTAGATGAATCTCCTAATTGTGTATACCAAATTGCAGTACCTCAGAATTCAGGTTTGTGAACTTTGCACTTAGCTTTCTTTTTGTTGTGCCCCTATTCATCCTTTCTTTTCCATTGTTACAAACCTATCCCTGGACTTAATGGCTAAATCTTACTACTTTATAATTGTAGGATAGCCATAGACTCATATTTTTTCTGCCTCCTTTTTTATTCTTTAACCAATATTTTTGAGCATCTGCTTTGTTCCTGGCCCTTTGATAGGTGGTAGGGAAACTACTTCTCCCCTGAGGACATGCCGCAGACAAGATACACGTCCTTAATACTGAGAAAGGTGAGTTATGGCAGGGAACCTAAGCTTGGAAAGCCTTTCTTGGGGAAGTGACATCCAACCTGAAACCTTAGGATGAGTTAAGAGTATGCTAGACAAAAAAGGGAAAGGGCCAGGAGTCAAGGAGTGTTTCACTCAGGTGGAAAAGGATTTGAAAGATGTCTATTGTGTAGGTGACAAGTCTGGAGAGGCAAGGGTCAGATCTCTGAAGACCGTATGTTAAGTTGGTAGAAATTTGAAAGATGCTGTGAAGCGAACATCTTAAGCAGGAGAATGGCACTTTAAAATTGTACAGTAGAGTTCTGTCATTCTTGAGTCACTCTTGCTGAAAGTGGAGTAGGGAAAGAGAGAAGGTAAAAATAAAACAAGGCAGGGACAAAGTCTGACCCTGAAGTCATCTCAAAAATTCTCTTAGATTACTCTTACTAATTTGTTTCAGATTAATTTCTTACTTTAAGTAGTTAATCCTATTATTTTATTAAAGGCTGATGGTCAAGGCTTCCTCTACCTGTCTTCTAGCCTTATCTCCTAGCTTTTTAGCCTCGTCTTGTATGCCTCGATTTAGTGTCTTCTAGCCAAACTGATCTAGATAGTGTGCCTACAAACAGTCCACATTTACCCACCATGTAAATATTCACACTGCCTTTTATTTCTGGAATGATGCCTGGAATAATGTCTTTCAACTTTTCAAATCCTGCCTGTCTCTCAGAACCCAATTCAGATTTTGCCTTCCTCTTACATCAACTGAAAATGATGATTTCCTTTTTTTTTTTCTCCAAATGCCTTAGGGCCGTTTTATAGTTTCAGTTATTGTTACCTAACATGATTGCAGGTGCTGGGGGATAGTTCTGAGTTTTATAGTTATTTGAATCTTTCACAGCTTCAAGCAGTTAATATACTTAATAAATACTTATTGAATGAATAAGTGAAAAACTGCTCTTTAAAATGGGTGACACAGCATTTAAAAAAATATTCACATTCTTTAATAATGTGTAAGCCTCAGAATACCTAACCAATTATATCTAGCTGATTTGAAATTAAATTTTTTTTTCATTTTACAAAACAAAAAAATAAATGAAAGACCAAGGACGTGGTAATGAAGCCAGCTTATTTTCCTGTACTAATTCTATTCCAAATTTTCTGTTCAGTTAAAAGATATGATATCTTTGGACTTTCTGTGGAAGTTTCCAAAGGGCCAGTTGCCATGGGGATTATGAAGAGGAAAAAATTAAAAAATATGACCATTTTATACAAATGAAACTACCATGTCCAAACCTGGAAGACATTTGTGAAGGACGGAAGAACTTCTCAGAAAGAAAAATAATGTGGAAATAAAGTGTTAGGGGAACATGTTACGATTGTGGAAGTCAAGCCACAGCTAAGATAGATGTTTATTTTTCCCAAAGGGGAAATTGTGTGTTGACTAATAATAAGGAGGAGCAAAGGAAAGGTCTTAAAGCAGAGGGCTGGAGGGACTAAATAGTCTTCTTTTTTTTTAACCCATGGCAAGTTCTTCCTCATAAAAAGGGAGAGATTAGGTTATAAAAGTCAAAGTTTGTAGTTGAGAAGGAGGCTGTTGGAATTTGAACCAAACAAATCATTGTCTCTCACTGTTTTTTATCCCCTACCACTCTTAAAAATATGAGTCCTTTTTTATCTTACAAAAATAAAAAGCCCATTATTTTTCTTACAAGGACAGTTAATGTTTGTAGCCATTCTGTTATTATTTGTAAGTTTTGTAGACGTTATAATGCATTTTGCTGTTTGGAGGAATTTTTTCCTGTCACAACTTTAAAATAGAAAACAAATACCTGTTCTCCTAGATTATTACCTCTTTGCTGTGAGTATGCCTGAAATACCAATGGCAGGATCATTCAGCGCTGCATCCTCGCCTAGATGGCATTGGTTGATAGACAGTGAATCCTTAATTCTGATGCTGCTTCTGAGTCTGCCTGATGGTGTTGTCACAGTTGGAAATGTGACATGAACAAGACAAGGAAGGATGTTTTATTTCAAAAGTGAACAATTAAAAGAAAGAAATGAAGTTCTGTTTTTGAATCCCTTTAAAGTATAAAAGGAGAAGAGAACTAACAGTGATGTTTATGATAAATAGGAAAAGAATCAGATATTAGATTCTTTAGATTAAAAAATTCCATTAGTTTTATAAATCACAATGTATTAAAAAATAATGTATTTCACTGTAGTCAATACAAAAATATAGAAACGTACTAAGAAAAATGAAAGTCAAGGGGCGCCTCAGGGGCTCAGTCAGTTAAGCATCTGACTTTGGCTCAGGTCATGGATTCAAGCCCTGTTTTGGGCTCTGTGCTGACAGCTCAGAGCCTGGAGCCTGCTTCAGATTCTGTGTCTCCCTCTCTCTGCCCCTCTCATGCTCCTGCTCTGTTTCTCAAAAATAAATAAAAATGTTTAAAGAAAAAAGAAAAATTAAAGTCTTACCTATTTTACTCCCCCAACTCCCGTTTCTCAGAGGCAACCTCTGCTAAATCCTTTGGCTTTAAAAGTTTGCGATAAAAACAATACAAAACCTTTAAGTAAACTTTATATCTTTTTAATTGTTCTAAGAAAGAGTTCTGTTTTTGATAGTAAGAAGGCGTTACAGAGTGTTACAATCTCTTCTTTGTCAGATATGCTTGCAGCTATTTCTTTGATTCATTGTTTTTCTCAGTTTCAGGAGATTTGACCATGACCTACTACCACCATTGGGTGGCGCCTAAATTGGGTCCCCTTAAGAAGTGAATTCATCCTTGTCATTGGGTTATATGCATTTCACCTTACTAATGATAACTTTGCACAGATGTTTTTAAATGAAGTGTTGAATAAAAATTTCCTCTTGTTTCTAACAAGAATGTGTGTGAGCCAGAGCGCGAGAGAACACAACACAGCTAAGGAAATACCTAGTGACCAGATGTCTGGAAGAAAATCCTCTTCCATTAAGCCATTTTGTTCTTGCACGTCTACTTGGAACAGCTCAAGAGCCATGAAACCCTCTTAACTCTGTGAGGATCAAATGAGATAACAGATGTGAAAACACCTTACCAAATGTGCAAAACTGTACAGATGTGAAAGACGGTTATTCTTACAGCGCGATTGCAGGTTGCTTTTATAGCCACTTTTAATGGCATGGTTGCTTTTTAGATGGAGTAGTCAGTATGAATTAGCAAACACAAATTAAAATCTATAAAAAAAAACCCCTGCATATCTTTATTTAAGTTCACTTAAACCCAAATCTAAGATCTCTTACTTGTGGGCTGGCAGGAATGAACTAAATTTATTAGTGCTCTCCTGTCCCAAGCATTGTGCAAATATTCCAGGTCTTAAATGCTGCTGTGAATTAGGTAAAAATCGCTCTGGTCACTGATCATTAGGTCTCACTGGATACTATGGAGATGGTGATTGTTCAGCCAGCTTGGTCCTTTTATAAATGAATGAATGTATGTATGTGTGTATGTGTATATATATGTATGGATGGAGGTATTTAGAGAGAACAAATCCCAAGCAGGTTCCACATTGTCATCTCAGAGCCCAATGTGAGGTTAAATCCCACTAACAGTGGTATCATGACCTGAGCTGAAATCAAGGGTCAGATGCTCAACTGACTCAGCCACCCAGGCACCCCTAGCTTGGTCATTTTACGTTCTTCTCGTTCACTGTTTCTAGTCCATGCTTGATGCTCAAGAATCTTTGGAAGGACTGGGGGCCAAGTGTCAACCTCTCTGGGTGCACCACAGAGATCCCTCCTTGCTTTTCTAATTCTGAGTCTCACTGGACCTTTTGAACCCTGACCTCTTTCCAATATTGGGAAAACATTTCCTCTTCCCTTTTGCTGCCCTAGAAGTGACATTGGCTATCCCATCTGCCTCCCGGCTACATAGATATACCTCTTTAGTCAGTGTAGGCTTTGACAAAAGTCAGGAAGAGCCGTAGAATCTACACAACTTCTTGCACTGTTAGATATTAAAGGCTGGGTTGCCTTCTTGGAAATATTGAGATGTGCCTAGAGTAAAACACAAACTAAAAGATCAGAAAATTATTCTTCTCCTCTGGCAAATTAAAAACTCTCTTTTGGTTTCAGCAGGGCTTGTATGTGTTTTTGTATCTGGGTGAGCAGAGCATACATTATCTTCTTGATTTCTTGATTCTCCGTAGACTAGAGGACTACTCTCCTTTTTTCATTGAGCTGCAATAATTCCAGTATATCAGAAAAAGGAAAACACTTCCTCGTTAACTCTAAAAAGCAATAATTATGATAGTTTATATAATTTACACTTGTTAATAAATACCTCCCATAACATTAGTGAACATTGCTTCTCTGGGCTGGTTATTGTATTTGGATTTTTTTAGTAACATTCAAGCTACAAGCAAGCTAAGTTGCTTTCTGTTTGTGCTGGTTAGGAGATAGGTATTAGGAATGATTAGTTTTGTTGATTAAATGATCTAATCAGAAATTAATTGCTGTGAATTGAAATATGTAGCTCTTTAGCATTTAATACATTTTAAGAATGGAAAATGTGAACAATTTTTTTATTATGGAAAACTTCAAAAATATTCAGAGGTACAGAGAATAGTCTAACATTTATATAGTTGCCAACCAGCTTTATTGTCCACTCATGGCCAATCTTGTTTTATTTATGTTCCCCCAATTTCCTTCTTTCTCTCTCTCTTCCAATTGTTTTGAAGCCAATCCTGGGCATCCTAGAACTTATCTATAAAAATTTCAGTAGGTATCTCTAAATGGTAAGGACTTCAAAAAGAAAAAACACACACAGCATAATTACAATGCTGTCATCTCACTTAAAAGTTAAACAATGATAAAAGAACACTTTATTCTTATTTTTATTTGTCTTATTTGTTTTCTTAAAATTTAATATTAAATTTATGTCAACAATAAGTCTAAACATATTAACATATCCTGAAGGATATCCAGGATATGTTGGTAACTGAAAGAGCAAGTAATAGAATCATTTTTATAACATGGCTCAATTTCTATTTTAAGAATTATACCTATTTTTATTTGAGCAGAAATTAGAAACATACCTAAAGCCAAGAACTGTTGTTACTTTTTTTTTCATTTAAAAAACTTTTTTTAGTGTTTACTTTTGAGAGAGAGAGAGAGAGAGTGAGCAGGGGATGGGCAGAGAGAGAGGGTGACACCGAATCCCAAGCAAGCCAGTCAGCACAGAACCTGACACGGGGCTCCAACTCACAAACTGTGAGATCATGATCTGAGCCCAAGTCTGATGCTTAGCCAGGCACCCCTGTTGTTACTTTTATAGTAAGAATAATCAGAGTTAGTATTGGGGATAGGAAAAGGGTTCTCACCTTTAACCTATTCTTCAGTAAGTTTTATTGTTAAAAAATGCACATTAGTTTTGAAACTAAATTTTCAAAAGGTAATTTATGAAAGGAAGAACTTGAATCAATTATGTTCATATGTAACATGAGAGACAATCTCAGGTATTGTCTCTCGGTTGAGTAATCTTCCTCCTGGGTTAGTAAGAGTAGCAGTTGCCAGGCACTTTAGACAGGTCCTTTAGACAGGTCCTTCCAATCTGATTACTTATTTCTCACCATAACCCTTTGAGATGAGTTCCCATTTCCCAGCTGAAGACGCACAATCTAGAGCAGTTAAATGACCTGCCAGAAATTCAGAAGAGGCTGACCAGGCTGAGGAACTTAGGTCCTGGGCCTCTCCTGCCCATGCTTTCATCACTTCATTGAAACATTCCACTTCCCTTGGTTTAGAAGTTCTCACTTCAGAGAATGAATTTTATTATTTCAGTTCGTTCTGGTTTGACTCTCTTAAAATTTCCATATCGGCTTTAACTGTTCTACGTTACTATAAACTTAATGGCTCAGGCAAGATAGAAGAGTAATACCTCTCATTTCCTGCCTTGTCCATACAATCTGACTGGCCTGAAGGACTAAAGGGAGAAACAACACAAAAAGAACTTCATGCTTTTCTGATTTGAGAAACATTTAAATAACAGGCAGATGGTTCTTATCATTAGTGCCTTTCTGTGCAGTTCTCCAGCTGCCTAACCTTTCTTCCTTGGTGGAAAATGTCATAAAGCTCTTCTTTATTTATCTATTCCATAAACATAGGACAAAGAGATTACCAGCATATGAGAATAGAAATGCCCAGCACTTTTATTTGCAATACATTCCAAATCATAGATGTAAACACGCTGTTATTATCTTTTTTAAAAAGTTGTTATGGATTAGTTCTTGCATACTTAGCAAACTTACTTTGTGCCCAAAAGAAAACTCTCTCTAACCCCAAGAAATTTGATTCTTACAAAATTTTGCTAGTATATTATTTTGTAAAATAATTATAAAATAATTTTACAAAATTATTCAAGTATTGTTCAAATGATTATTGAAGAAGATGAGTAGTGTGAGGTGTTCTATCCTTTGCACTCCTTTCCAGCAGCCATCCCATCAGGAGTCATAGGAGCCCCACAGTCTAGGTTGAGAAAATGCACCTGACAAGACAGGGTCTTCTAGAACTTAGACCACTTGATGTCCCTCTTTACACACAGTGAAGAAGTATAGCAAGTAGGAACTACTTCACTGACCACAGGAAGATACTGGCCAGTCCTTCTTATAGTATAAAAATAAAATTCCAGGGGCACTTGGATGGCTCAGTCGGTTACGCGTCTGACTCTTGGTTTTGGCTCAGGTCATGATCTCACAATTCATGGGATCAAGCCCCACTTGCACTCTGCACTGACAGCACGGAGCCTGCTTGGGATTCTCTCTTTCTCTCTCTCTCAAAATAAATAAACAAATGCTAAAAAAATAAAATAAGATTCCAGATTTTGATCCCTTAGATTTAAAATTTGGCCCTCCACTCTGCACTGACAGTGCAGAGCCTGCTTGGGATTCTCTGCCTGACTCTCTTTCTATCTCTCTTTCTCCACCTCTCTTGCTCATGCTATCTCTGTCTCTCTCAAAAAAACAAACAAAAAAACCCAAAATTTTGCTTTCCAGACAAGCTGAATGGTAGGTCACTTTAGTGGATAGTTCACAGTATTTTGAGAAATAAATTTAATATTGATTCTTCTGCAATGTATAGCTATACTTTGTGTCTCTGTGTCTGAGTTCCCCAAAGAGGATATTTGAGGAATCTCATAAATATTAGTAATTATGTTCAGTGAGATGGTTTAAAATAATTCAATTCTAACTCTTAGGAGGCTCTGAAAAAGGAGAGACTTTATGTTTTAAGGGGGAAAGAAGTTTTCACTGCCTATGTCCAAAAATATTGTAGCATACTTTGGCAGATCTTTAGTTAATTTAGAAGCCATATTGTAGGAAACACCACTCTTTAGCCTGCCTTCTAAGTTAGGTCTCTCACCAGTGTCTGGGGCAGTTCATGAATTTAGGTTTCATAAACTGCAACCTTATTCCTCCAAGGAGTTGTATTTTTCCTGTGACTTCTATACCATTGTTGGCTTCCTCTGGATCATCTTGCAGTTGATGTTAGTAGAAAGTGTCTAGACACGTGTGTTTGGTTGTGTATGATAAATGTAACTTTAATATAAATTATTTAGCAGAGGAGAATGTTTGTAAGTTGATGGCTTTCTTGACATTTTAAGTGTTACAGTTGGAAATTTTCTTAAGGATCTCTGCTCAACTCTCTACTTAACTCATTAGAAAACTGGCTCTAACAAGGTCAAGCAACTACTGCCAATTGCAGAACCAGAGAGGTTGTATTGTACTACGGTTAAGTGCTTTGGCTCTGACATCCCAGGATCTGGGTTCGAATCCTACTCCTGCCACTTATGAAATGTATGACCTTGTGCAACTTACATCACCTCCCTGTGCCTCCATTTCCACATTTGCAAATGGGATGATCATAATACATAGTTTATAGGGCTATTATGAAGGCTAAACGAACAAATATGATTGAAGCACTTTGCACAGTGCCTGGTAGATAGTGAGTAGTGAGTAAATGCTATTAGAATTAGAACTCATGGGGGCACCTGGGTGGCTTAGTTAGTTAAGCATCTGACTTCAGCTCACATCATGATCTCAGGGCTCCTGAGTTCAAGCCCCATGTCGGACTCTGTGCTAACACTTCAGAGCCTGGAACCTGCTTTGGGTTCGGTGTCTCCCTCTCTCTTTACCCTTCCCCCACTCACACACTGTGTGTCTCTCAAAAATAAACGTTAAGAAAAATAACTAGAACCCATGTTTCCTCTCAGTTGATTGCTTTATAGTTGTACCACATTGTTTCTCCTGATATCCCTTAAATAGAGTAAAATATTTTAATAGTGTTATTTCTCATTAGAGTTGATTAAATATTTCAGAATAGAACACATATTTAACAAATACCATCTTAGCCATTTTTTTCCATTTGAGAGATGGATGTATAATAAATGAAGAATTTGGAATGAAATGAAAAATTAAATGGTGTATGTCTGAGTCTATTCAGGTAGCACATTATGTAATAAATTACTTTTTAATACAGCCATGATTCCTAATTTGCATAAACAATTGACCACTTTAGTGGCTCGTTAGATAAATTGAGCCCTACTAACCAATAGAAATGTATCACAAATGCATATCTGGAATGTTAAACTTACTGGAAACTCATTGAAACTGAAATTTCCAGTAAGGGGAACCCTTGATTTTTCAATAAAAGAGGAAATATCTATTCTGGGTCCATGTAGAAGATATAGATTTAGCAATGATTTGTTCTTTGATTATAATCACTTAGTGCCTTTTAAAGAGAGATTTGCAGATCTCTGTGAAGACACAGTGTTATAGCAAAAGTGGCCAATCTTATATTCATGATATTGCCTACCAGGTAGACCGTCAGTGCCAGTTCTGTGCATGAAGATGTGTGCTGTGAGTTGAGCCCTATTTCTCTTCTTGTTAGGTACATGTGGCCAACACCCGAGGCTCCCTACTCCCCTGTCATTCTCATAGTCTTGTTTCTTGCTAGTAGCACCCTAATTTTTCTCAAATATTGGGTGGCCATGTGCTTTAGGGGAAGTTGGGGTTTTCCTCATCCTTGAGGGGGAAGTGAGTCTTGAATAGTCTAAACCAGATATTCCAATTATAATTATTACCCTTCCAGTGATGGACCTAGACAATTTTGGCCAGGACAGAGAGATAGTCTTTGAGGAGGACAGTGCTTCCATGTAAAATATACGTATATAAGGAGACCCTTCTTTCTCTGATTGTTGTCATCTTTATATGTTGCCTGGAATTGCAGAAGCCACCTTAGGATCCTGAGGAGGACAAGCCTCAGGGGACAAGCTGACATGCTTATATTGACAGCGTGGACAGATGGAAAGGACCTGGGTCCTTCTTGATATCGATGAATTAGCAAGTGAACTCACCCTGAAGCTGCTCTGCCTCTGGACCTCTTGTTTTCTAATATAACAAAAGACATTATTTAAGCCAATTTTACTCAGCTTTCTTTTTTCAACAGAAACATGCTAACTGATACAATGTAAAATCATGTAATTATAGTTCTGGTCTCTTTGTATTCTTTAATTGTAGTTGCCAAAAGGAGCTGATGTCTGAAAATTGCTCAGTAGGACCAGGCATAGCATGGGCCACCCCCCTGGTTTCACTTGCCAATGTCCACTCTCTTTAGACGTGTAAGTATTTAAACTTCTGTTAACCAATGACATTTCTTTATAGCTTGAGTTAGTGTTTTAGGTACAATTGTAGGAATAGTAAATGATACAATTATTAATCTTACAGGGTTCCATTTTTGTTGCAGTTTCTTTTTCCTCTTTTTTAAATTATTCATTCGGAGAGGGAGAGGGAGAGAGAGAGAGAGAGAGAGAGAGAGAGAGAGAGAGAGAGAGCGAGCACACCCATGTGCACACATGCACAAAAAAGGGAAGGGGCAGAGGGAGAGGGAGAGGGAGAGAGAGAGAAGCCCAAGCAGGTACCACTCTGTCAGCACAGAGTCTGACGTGGGCTTGATCTCACTCACGAGTAGTGATATCGTGACCTGAGCTGAAATCAGGAGTCAGACACTTAGCTGACCGAGCGGCTCAGGCACCCTCTTTTTCCTCTTTTAAGCTCCTTGGTCACCCTCACTTGGTGGTACGTTACCCTGAAGGGGCCGGAATGAGTGGAGGTCACCTCAGTCAGAGCAGGCACTGCCGTGGGCCTTTTGTGGCCTTTGCACAACCATCTCCTTTGGGCAGGCATACTGCTTTCCTAACAGAAATGCCTCATTTAGATGCCTAAAAATGAATTTTCTTCCTTTTTTTAAAGGTGTGAGCAAGAATCATGCAATAGTAACTGAACTTTAAGACTTGACATGTGTGCATTGGGATTAGTATTGTGATAAATGAAATGAAACATTAATTTGGCATATATATCAGATATATTTATACAAATTATATATCTGCTGGGTGATTACTAGACATAGATGTTAAGTCATGTGAATCACCAGGGTTATAGTTTATAGGTGCCTTATAGAATGAATGCCGTTGGGTAATGATCAAGCCCATAGGGAGGTCTTACCATCGTTAGAAAATCTTCTTCAATTAATTTCACTCCTGAATAAGTTGCTACCATCCCTTTACATGGCCTTACCAGGTACAGTTGCTGACATAATAGTATCTCCCTTTACCGTGAGAGTAACTCTTCTCTGGAATGTTGTGATTTCATCAGATTTGTCACTAGACCCATTAGGGACCAAACCAGGAAGGTAGAGGATGGGGTCTCAGTTAAGGGTGACACTAGGCAGTCAGGGATTTCCATCTAGGCAAAGCAGAACTGTGAATGAACAGAACAGATGGCCTGTTCAGAGAGATCCTGATGAAAGTCCAGGGCTGAGACCTCTGCCCTTGGCGTCCTTATGTAGTGAGCCCTTCATCTCTTGGTAATAAATGAAGAGACTGTGATCACTGCTTTTAATCAAAGAACAAAGACCTATTCCTTTTTATGGTAGACAGGCTACATCTACATTGAGGAAGAAAATAAGAAATATCTACAGAAAGCTTTAAAAATACTTCTTAATGCCTGTTAATTTACAACACCTACCTGCCAGCACGCGTTAGTTGGTACATCTGTAGAGAAAGAATGGGAAGAAACGTGTTCTTTCCTGTTCCATATAAGACAGAACAAAGATGTAACTGGAGGTTACTATGTGTTTCTGGTTTCTGCCCATAAACAAGTAAAACCTTTCTTAGGATGGTGTATGCTTGCTGGGAAGCCTTCCTCTAAGTCATCCCCACAGGAGGGGTGAAAAATCCTTCCCACTCTCCACTCCTTAATTGAACAACGTCAGCTTCGGATGATAAAAAAAATTCTCACCTTTAGTCAGAAGGCTGGAAGTAGTATAATTAGTATTGAGATATTGTTGGCACTGCATTTGATAGGAAATAAAAAGTGCATGATATCCTTTTATGAGTCCTTATCTCCTGGCATCCTGAAATTTCCTCCCCATCACAATATAAATAATTAAAGTACAGTTTTATGTTGGAGATGAGAAACATCCCTAGTTTTGGAGAATCCTAGGACAAGACCTACACATTCTGTGTTAATGGCATTCGTAAGATCCACAGCCTCAGGTTAATGTTGAATCACTAGCTCTTTTGGGGAGTGGGAGTGTGACATATGTGAGGGCCAGAATGGTTGTATAGCTGTTGTGCCAGACTCTACAAGCTTGATAGCTTTTATGCATATTTTTAAAAAAGTTTATTTAGTTTGAGAAAGATTGCGTGCGAGCAGGGTAGGAACAGAGAGAGAGGGACAGAGAAAATCCCAAGCAGGCTCTGTGCTCAGCACAGTGCCTGACCTGGGGCTCAATCATGACCATGAGATCATGACCTGAGCCAGTATCAATAGGTGGACGCTCCACCAACTGAGCCACCCAGGCACCTTGCTTTTCTGTATCTAATAAAAAGTGAAATAATGAAGTCTTTTTGAAAATTATAGTATGTCTCATTTGTATTAAGGAGTACCAATAAAATCATGTGTGTGTGTGTGTGTGTGTGTGAGAGAGAGAGAGAGAGAGGGAGAGAGAGAGAGAGAGAGAGAGAGAAGAGTTGTGGCCAGTTGGTCAGCACCTCTGTCCTTCAGGAGCAGCTATGAGAGGGAGAGGGAGCGGAGGGAGAGGGAGAGGGAGAGGGAGAGGGAGAAGAGAAGGAGAGGGAGAGAGACTTAAGCAGGCTCCACATTCAGCAACTCAGCACAGGGCTGGATGCAGGGCTGGATCCCATGACTCTGGGACCATTACCTGAACCCAAATCAAGAATTGGATGCTCAACCAACTGAGCCACCTAGGTGTCCCTGATTTACACTTCTTAAAGAAAGTAAGAGGGGCACCTGGGTGGCTCAGTCCATTAAGTGTCTGGCTCTTGATTTCGGCTCATAGTCGTGTGGTTCGTGAGTTCAAGCCCCAGGGCTTGGTGCTGACTGTGTGGAAACTGCTTGAGATTCTGTCTCTCTCTCTCTCTCTGCCCCTCCCCAGCTCACATGCTTTCTTTCTCTCTCTCAAAATAAATAAATAAACTTTTAAAAATGGTTTAAAAAAAGGTAACGATAGTAATAATTTAAGTACTTTAGCTACTGTCATCGTCTAATCTATTAAGCACATAGTTGCCCAGTGCATGTTTTTAAAAACACATCCCTTTTGACCATATCTTAATTCCTATTTTGTTTTTGAGCATCCTTTCATTGTTAGTTCAAATGATAGTTTTCCTGCCCAGTCCAGTAACATGTTAAGAACAGGAGGGAAGCTGGGTCTCTGGTGTATCAAGATGTCTCTTTTCCCCTGGCTCGTTTGATCCGTCATCTGCCTTCCGTCTCTAGAGCACACACGCCTGGACCACAGCTGGCATTTGATAGCAACCACGAGCCCATGGTTTCCGAGATGTTCAGCAGCCCAAGGCTGCCGCTGAAGCAAGAAACAAACCCACCAGAAAAGATAGGTCTGCCTTGGTTAATGAAGATCACAGATGGAAATACTTTTTTTTTTCTTTCCTGTGGACATGGTGGGATTTTAGAACTGATGCTATTAATCAATCTGTCCTGAAACAGAAACAGTTGCAAATATGTAATATAGAGTATCAGTGGAATAGAAAACAAACCTTTAACTAAGCCTGATTTTTTTTGAAGTTGGAAAATGTTGCCAGCCTGTTTTTTATGTAATTGAAAATGTTTAGAAGCTTTCCTGAAGAGTTGATTAATATATCAAAATCAAAAAAAGGCAATTTTGAGTCTAATTTTGTTTGTTTACTGTGTAATACAGGATTCTTGGCTTTGAAATTCTGCCATGCAGGGTGAAAAATGACTGTCAGTGTGAAACAAAGTAGTCTATTGAAAAGAACATTGTGTCTAATAGGGAACAGCTGATACCAGCCCAGTGCATGCTATCTGGAATTACAATATCTCAATCAGTCTGATTGGTGCCTGTGGCTAAAGGAGAGTCCAGATTTGGCCAACGGTGGCAATGTGTTGGGGAGGGAGGTAGTCTCCTTCCCCCTCCCACCTCTTGTTGCAAGAACCCCCAGGATGGGTGGTTGATGGGGAGGCACTCTGGTCTAGGCTGGAGGAATTAAGATAGTTTGGGACCTTGATAAGCTGCACTAACTGCAGGATCCCCCAAAGGCAGAGGTGATATTGTGAGGGATGGGTTGCATAGTTTCTGTAGGGGGGCTGGGATTTTACTCTGGTCCCAGAAGCTTTTCTGAGGGCTTCCTGATGGTCTGAATCTGAAAGAACTAAAATAGGGTAGCTGTATTTTGGTACTAAGCTTTTGGAGGAAGAGGCTATGGTTCAAGAAAACTGCTCAAAAAATAATGAGTGAACTCAAAACCGGAGTACTCCAAGAGACAAAAATGCCTGTCCTAGAGTGATTTTACATCTTGCCTTTCCTGGTTCCTTGGGATCACCACTTCCTTTTCTAAGCACTCACACATCATCTGTCTCAGCAAGAATATTACCCTGTTTCACAATCAAGCTTGCACATCTGTAGATCACAGAATAACACTTTTCTCTCCCCATGTTGAGAAACTGGGATACTATTTTTCTAGCCCCATTGCCCCAATCTCTATTCTATTCTCTATGATTTCTTAAGGATTACTGACAGGGCCTCTTAGATTGCATCTGCAAAGTCTCTCCCACATTTTGGGATGCAATTTGTTTAGGCCTGGAGACTTGAACTCATTTAAAACAGCGAGATGGTCCCCTGCTATCAGTTTACTTATCTCATACCTCAGTTCCTTCTAAACTACATTTATTCAGCCCTGCTGAGCTTAAAGATCATTCTCCTCGATACCAAAGATGGAAATACAACAGAAGTTGGATCTATGACTTCCTTTTTCTTGTCTGTTAATGTTGTATCATCTGTCCCAAGCAGTGAGTGTGTTTTTTAGGTTCATCTCTTTTACTTTGATGGTAGCTGATAAGGGGTGTGTGTGCCTCCAAGTTTGTGGATGAAAGCCTTCAGCATATTTCACATAAGCATCTTTCACAAGAGTGCACTGAGGGACTAACCCTCCCATCCTGTTCTTTCCGTTTAATACACACATGCGCGTGTTTCTCTTGTTTAGTGTGCAGCTGTGAGGGAGGGCTCTGGACTCACAACCCAGGGTGAGTCCTGCCTGTTGCACTCACTATGGCAGTGAGACCATGGACAGGGCAGTTAGCCTCTCTGCATCTGAGTTGCCTTGTCTGTAAAGTGGAGACAGTAATGCTTCCTGGTAGAATTTGAGCATAAATGATTTAATACACATAACGGGCTCAGAATAGTATCTGGAGCATTGTAAGTGCTTATTACCCCTTCACCATCTTCATTTGTAATGTATTTCTATCATCTTTCAAATATATTTTAAAAATCCGGACCTAATCAGAGCGCTTCCTCATGAGCCACAGTTTGTCCTATGGTTAGGACACATTCAGTCCAATGCCGTATGTTGTATCTCTTTGTGTACCCTGTGTCAAACAGTGAGACTTGGTGGAAAAAATGATGATGTGAGGCTCTCAAAGACCATGAATCAACAAAGAAAGATTAAATTACATTTAGTGTACTTATGGCAGAAGCAAAGCAAATAGGTGAATTTTTATAAAGACTCTGATTTGAGTCTGGTTTGAAGTAAAAGAGGACTTTCTTCTCAATCGGAGAATCCAAGTAACCAGTGCACCCATTTCCAAACCTTCTGGCTTAGTTTGAATAATGGAAGACTTATCACAGATGAGGCCAAACAAGTCTGTAATACCTCATGGGATTGTAAAATATTACTTCATAGCAGTATGAAAAGGTAAATTTGCAATCACCAAGGGAACCCTGAGCCTCTCTGATCTTTGGACCATATTAGGGCTTTTGGAATCCTTGATACAATTTGGTTGGTTGCTAAATGGGAGAATTCTTCCTCCTCCTGCCTTTATGTTTTCATAACGGATTTCCTTTGGCACAACAACCATCATCTTGGCCTTCTCTGATTGGAGAAAGAACTAGCATACTGAGACTTTCCTTCCTTGGAGCCCTCCTTTCAACAGGATACTGATTTGTGGTGGAAACTTACAGAAGCAGCTCCTGCTTGGGTGGGGAAGGTCCTACGGTAGTGTAGTGATTCCTGTGATCGGTAGGTCAATCTGCCGTATTGAGAAGCAGTATTAGCGAGTCTATTTGTGCCCAGAACTCAAGCCAAATTCTCTAATTAGTTTTTTCAGTAATAATGATAAAGCTGATGCTTTGATTTCTGTTTGTCTCCTGTGACTTGTTCCTCAGTAGATTCTTAACTTAAGAAGAGGTGAGAGGGATATTTATTGATTCTTTCATACCTCAAACAATGCAAACAATAAGAGTAAAGGTAAGAAATATTCCTCAGCTCCTTTCTTTACATGTAACCAAGATGTGAACCAAGACCATCTTTAAGTAACCTGTACAAAAATTAGCTGATTGACCCCCCCCATTGGGAAAATCTGCCCTTATTTCTGTCTTTCATCAGGGTCAAACAAATAAATAAATCTGGAAACTCAGATGATGGAAAGGGAGCAATTGGTATCAAGCAGGTGGAGATAAAAGCTAAATTGAGTTGATTGGAAAATAACTCTCAGGATTGGGGTGCACCTTCTGTTATTCAGAATAGGAAGTAGCGGAGTGCCACTGTCCTGGGGCCAGCGGGAGGCATGAGCAAGATCGAGAGCACAGGTCATGTGGGTGCCAAGAAGCTAGGATGAGAAATTTCTTAAAATTGTTGACTTGCACAACAATCCGTGCAGTGCCTAGATACATTTTCAGCTCCCCCTTAACAACTGCATACCACGTTTTATTCTTGCTGCACTAGAGAGAGTTATGGAGTCAACTAGAGGGTAGAAAGAAAGAGAAATGTGGCCTGGATGTACAGGAGATGGGATATAGATATAGATGCTGAGAACCCCAGAAGTAGGACCAGATTTAAAGACTGGTTAGTGAGTGCAGTGGGAACAGATCAACCAGAAGAGAATATGTGCTAGGCAGGACCTTCCAGGAGCAGAAGGAAATGAGCAGAGGAGAAATTAGAGTTCTCAAGGTGAAGAGCCAAGGAGAACTCTGGTGAACCACAAAGTTAATGCCAGGAAAGCTTGAAGACAGTATGTATTCTTTGGGATTCAGATGGAAGATTGGTTTTCCAAGCGACCAAATACCAGAGTGGACTCTACATCCAAAACTTAATGAAATATTTTCTGATCGATTGCTCTGTGCCTGTCACAGTACTGGGCAATATGACATACTCTTTTTTTTTTTTTTAACTCACTTTTTTTTTTTTTTTTGAGAGAGAGAGAGAGAGAGAGAGAGAGAGAGAGAGAGAGAGAGAGAGAATGAGAATCCCAAGCAGCCTCTGTGCTGCCAGCACTGAGCCTGATGTGGAGCTTGATCACATGAACCATGAGATCATGACCTGAGCTGAAATCAAGAGTCAGAGGCTTAACCAACTGAGCCACCCAGGTGCCCTCAGGTACTTTTTGTAGGTTATCACTTTGCCTGGAGTTTAAGTCTAAAGAAAAAATGAAAATGGGCCTTAGCAAGATCACCAGGTAGAAAATGTCCCTTGGTGTCTATTCCTTGATGTACAAGGGAGGAAACAATAGAAAGTGGCGTTAAGAGGGGCCCCAGGTGAATGGAGATTCTCTGGATGCTGAAGCAATGGCGAGGGTAGGGGGCAGCATGCTGCTGAGTCCAGAAGAAAAGAATAATACTGCATTGGAAAGTGGACCTTGTGCATAGCCAGGGGAGAAAAAAAAAGACAATTTAGTTTTATATGTTACATTTTAATAATAGTCATTTGTAACTGCATAATGAAATTTGTGAACAAAAGTTCATTTCCAGAAGAATAATCTCTAACTGATATGCAATGCCTCAGTAGGATTTGGCCAGGTTTTAATTTTAGCTTGAATAAATAATGTAAGATACTAGGCTGGGTGAGATAAAAGGAAATCTCCGTACTTTCATCTCTCCATGATGGAAATAATAACTACTTTATTTCAAAACAAGTTTCCAATTAGTTTCTGTGAAATATTATTATCCCCTTTTTCCAGATACTGTAGCTCATTTTGAAACTTAATTTTGATAATATATAAACATTTTTTAAACTTACTCAACAGGAATGACAGTTATATTTGGAGAGAGGAACGCTGTTGGGCTATAACTATATTATTTGGGACTGTTCTAAATAATAGTAAAAATAATAAAAGAGAATTAGTCAAAATGTAATCTCTTTCATGACTATTCATGACCTGGCATGGATTTATCTTTAAACCATTTCCTTTAAAGTTGTTCAGCGGACTTTTTTCTTCAAGACTAGGAATGCGTCACTTAAGGTTATATACTCTCTTGTCCCCAGTTGAAGAGCTGGCATTATTTAAATAATTAATGAGCTCATTCAGTAAGCACTTGAGTACTAACTGTGTTGCAGACCCCGGGCCAGGTGCTGGGGCTTGTGTAGTGAATCAGGTAAATATGACATTTGCCTTTGGGGTGCTTAGTCTAGGGGTGCCTGAGAAATTCCCAGGACACTGGGGGAGAGGTCTTACAGAAATAAAGATCCACATTTTAATTTGTATTTTAGGCCAGGATATGACCTTTATCAATGAATCATTCCAGATGGAGAAACTGAGGCACATATTATTTGGGCTCAACCTATTGGTAATAAAGTGGTGATTTCAGTTGAAAAGCTGGTCCCCTGATGAGGTTTTCTCTCCCCAGGCCCCGTAAGCTCACTTTCCTATAACTGCAGTGTATGTTCACTCTGTTTTCCTTCCCTCAATGCAGAAAGGCAGACTGGTGATACTATTTTTCAGATGAAGAAAACAAGGCAGGGGGAGTTTTAGGCCACTTATCACTTTTGTGGAGGAGCCAGAATCACAACTCCTACCCTCTGAGTTTCCAGGCTGTTGCCTAGCTACCAAACCTCCCTGCCTCTTCCACTGCACAGCGGCCGAGCAGGCGCTTAATAATCATAATTGATGGTGCTGGCTGAAAGGGAGAGCTCAGAGTTTGTTTTCACATACCAATGAATTTTATTCTTCTTGTGGTCAATAACCTATACCCATTTGTTTTAGATAGCATCCCTGTCTCAGTCCACAATGAAGCTTTCTTATCTGATGATTTCTCTCTTCTCTCTTCCTCAACTATCCTTTCTGGGGGAATCCGGTTGCTGTTTACAGGTATCACACATTTTAAAGAAATATTTGTCTTTAAAAAAAAAAAAACAATGTCTGGCTTCCCACTGAAGAGTCTCACTATAGCGGTTTTCAGAAATAGAATGCAGTTCAGTGAAAGTTAAATAAATTCCACCAGAAAGTAATACTTCTTAAAGTATGAGCTCCATGAATTATTTAACTATGTTAAAAATATTTGAGCACCTGTTTGTTCCAGATACTAGTGGGAATAAAAAGATAACTTTGTTTATCCTTTCAGTGGTGATTTGTTGAGTGACTGATATGTGCTGAATACCACGCTCATGCTGGGTATTTTGTACTTTTCCTTATGTTGCAGATAATCTGGGGCTGGGGGGTCAGGCAGTCTGAAATGATCACACAAGTAGACAATTGCAACTCTCACATGTGCCTCGAAGAAGAAGCACCTGATTCTGGGAGTGCCCATGATGGTGGTTTATCAGTAAGGGAAAAGTGACGCTTGAGGTGAGTTGTGATGAATAAGTAGAGGGAACTAGACAAACAGGGAAGGAAAGAGCATTCCAGGCAGAGGAAACATGTTCAAAGGCCCTGTGGTGGGTAAGAACATGTGCAGTCCAGGAGCTATATGACTAGCATGGTTGGGGTGAAATAAGAAGTTGAGAGGAAGCTGGAAAGGCATGTAGAGGCCAGACCGTGCATGGTATCAGATGCTTGTACTGTTTACCTCATGGCCTCAGTCTGCTTTAAGCCAAGTCTATGTGGATAGGAGCTGCCATAGCAGCTCCCACCAGTTCTGTGCTGACCTCATTCCAAATGTGTCTGGGGTTGGTCTGGTCCCCAGGTCTACGTCCCTGATAGGAGACCCCTGGTGATCACATGTGAGCAACTCACAAATGCCAAGGAGTTGACAACCCCTGGCCATTGTTGGATGAAAGTCTGTAGGTGAATGCTTCTCCCCTTTGTCTCTGAAGGACGATTCTGAAATGCATTCATTCCCCACACTCCCTTACAAGTTCCCATTGGATTACACAGCTTCTCCCAGTGGTGGTCAGCTTGCTCATTCATTTCTTCTCTTTCCCTAATCCATGACTCTTGTTCCTTGGGGTCACTTCCCAAATGAAAAAGCACAGGCGAGCTTTTATGCTCTGCTGTTTGGGGGGAAGCCAGAGAGAGATACCATGTGAAGGAGCTTGGAATTTTGTCTTTGTCTCAAAAGCCGTGGAAAATGATTGTTTTACACAGGGTGGTGAATTAGCACTTTCGCACTTCAAAGAGAGCATTTTGGTTGCAGTGTGGAAAATGGATTGGAGGAAGACCAGGTTAGGTGAGGTAGGTTCATGAGCTGTAATAGTCTAGGTGAACATAGTTGGAGCAATAAAGATGGAGAGAAATAGATTTGGAAAATATTTAGGGCCCCTGATTGACAGGACTTGATGACAGATTGGCTAAGGCAAGTGAGGGAGAAGAAGGTATTTGGAATGACTCCTCGGTGTTTGACTTTCTTAACAGAATGGTTGGTAATGGTCTTCACTGAGATGGGAGACTCTGGAAGGTCCAGTGTAGGGGAGAGAGTATCAGTTAAGGTTTTCCATGAACCTTGTAGAAACTAGCTTAAGCAAAAAGGGATTAGTTGACTAACAGAAATGAAAAAAAAAAAAAGTAAAGTGGCTTGAGGCAGGACTTGCTTAGGGACCAAACAATGTGACGAGGATCAGTCTCTCGGGTCTGCTTCTCGTGGCTTGTGTAACTTTGGCTGCTTAAGGAAGCAAGATGACTACAGTCTCATACCACCGAGTACAGGAATCGGGCTTTTCTCTCCAGGAGCCCAGCTAAAGCATCATGGTGACTCATTTGCTCTGATTGGATTATATCCCCAAAGGCCAAGAGACCCCTGTTTAGGGGGGATGTGGTATGTGGATTGGTTTAATCACTGCCTACCCCTGGAGGGTGGGGTCAGTCTCATGGAGACTAGATTGGCCCAGAGTGGGAGGGATGAAGTCCTTGAAGGAAACTGGGATGTTGCTGCTGTTAAGAAGGGGAAAATTGATGCTGAGAAAGTGACCAGAAGTTCTCAACACCATGGAGAAGGTTCCTGAGTTTTGTTCTGAACATGTGTTTGAGGTACCTTCAAAGATCCTCAAAGGACAATAGATGCATCACTTAATTCAGAGGAGAGTTCTGGGCTGGATATACTTTGGGAATAATTTGCATAAAACTAGCCCTGAAACTGAGGGAATGGATAAAATTAACTAGGAGAGGAATAAATACTGAGGAGAAAAGAGGACCATGGACCATACATCAAGTGTTGAAGCATTCCAATATTGCATTGGAATTCTCCTAGGTTAAGGGGAAATTAATCTGAAAATAAAAGAAGGAATAAACAAAGAGGTAGGAAGAAATCTTGGAGGACTGACTTATTTAATAAACTATGAATGTGACACACAATAGCTGCCTCCTTGGAATTCACAGTCCAGTAACCAGACTCGAGTTCAAAACTGATAGAGAACCTCAATTTCCAGAAGTTAACTCTTGTGTTAGAAGCGTGGACCCCCAGCACATCCAGTGTGGGGCAAAAATCCCCTTTGATGAGAAGATCCTAAAAGATAAACAAGATTTTGCCATTTGGAGAAAGAAAAAGCTTAGGTCCAAGTTCAGCTTACACAGAGAATCAGGAAGGAATCAGAAGTAAGGGATAACAACGTAAGCCACAAGGACTTTAGGAAATAGGCAAGGACCTAGTAAGGATATGTTGGCTAAGGAGGAAAAGCCGAAGGTATCATTTGGTCATGTTTGGGATGGCTACTTATCTGAGGGACCGTATCACTCCATCACTTCAAAAACCAACTTGACTTCCTTTATCCTAGATTGGCTGGTTGGTTGACATATTATGTTAGTTTTGTTTGTTTGTTTGCTTGTTTGTTTGGCATTAGAAGGACCCTAAATCTAAAAGGTTTTTATAGTGAATTTTGACTAATTGCTTTCTATTACTTCCAAAGTGAAGACAGGAATAAATGATTACATTTCAACAAAGGCAATTTCAGTTAGACATTAGGAAGTGTTTTCTTATCAGTGACATTTATTTTACTTGTCTGCATCAGCTTTACAATTTATAGACTCAGTCAGACAATGATAATAACAGCCAAAGAAAGGAAGCCATACAATAAACAAGCAAACAAACAGAAAACCAAATAAGTAAAATCGTTAGGTTTACTGGGGATGGGAGAGTTAAGGAAATTACATCTGGAGCAATAACCATAACATTTCCAACTAGCTAAGGCATGTTTCTGAAGGAATTATGATTTAAGGATCTGATTAGCCAGAAGGGCTTGGAGATCGGGCACCCTTTCCAGGCATTCCAGGCAGAGGAGAGCTGTGACAGGGCACAATAATGGCCCCTCGACATGTCCACATCCTTATTCCTAGAACCTGTGAATATATTACATTACATGGCAAGGAAGAGTTCAGTTGCAGATGAAATTCAGGGTTGTTAATCAGCTAACTTCTAAGAGAGGGAGGTTGTCCTGCACTATCCTGGTGGATCTTACTTTAAATCATAAGGGTCCTTTAAAGTAGAGGAAGGCAGAAGACGAAATCAGAGAAAGATCTGAAGATGCTTTGCTGCTGGTTTTGAAGTTGGAGGTAGGGGCCATGAACCAAGGAATGCAGGCGGCCTCTAGAAGCTGGAAAAAGGCAAGGAAGCAGATTCTTCCCTGGCGCCTCCAGAAAGGAAGGATCTAAGTCTGCTGACATCTTGCCCCATAAAAACCCAGTAAGAGTCATTTTGGGTTTCTGAGCTGCAGAACTGTAAGATAATAAGCTGTGCATTTTAAAAATTTTGATTTTAAAGCTTTTTATTTGCATATGAAAAAACTGTGCATTGCAAGAATTGTAATGATTTGAACAACAACAACAACAAAAAATGACACTCTGATTAAACTGCATTTTACAGCCTGCAGGACACCTTGGGCCGGCTTGGTTTTCACTAGCAATTTCTCTGCCAGCCCTCCCAACTTCCTTCACCAACATGCAAGTTCTTTTCCTTCCTTGCCAGCCAGAAAGGCTGATGGGAGAGGCAGGTGTGGCCTTCCTTATCAGTAGTTCATTGACTTGAAAAGGGGGCAGCACATTCACTTAAGCTGGATCCAACCTCTTGGCATCTTACAAAGTTAAACAGCTCAAAGAAATAAAATGAGAAGACGATGCTTGTGGAACGGACAGTACATATTGGCGCACATGCCTCATTAGGACTCGCCTGCTTGCTGTTCCCGATCAGTCGTTTCTTCTGAAGGCAGTGGATTTTTCTCTTGTGTTTCTACCTTCTTCCCTTTCGATGTATCGAATTTCCCAGGCCCAGCCGTATGCGCTCTGTCAGACATGGCTGCAGAGAAAACGGAGCGAGGCGTGTGAGCTGGTGAAGCCCGATCTGCGCAGTGGCTGCTGAGTCTGACGTTGCATGGTTTTAAGCCAAGTGACTGAGATAGTCTAAAGGATGGAAGACAGACAGTCCCTTTGTTTCTGGGACGGACAGACGCCAGTTGGAAATAGGGGCGGCCATGCCCTCAAGATGTTGTCATTACCTCTTTTAGATAAAATTTTAAAACTTTTTAATTTGGGACAATTTCAGACTTTTAGAAACTTTTAGAAAAGTTACAAAAATAGTGCAAAGAATGCTTGTGTATCCTTCACATAAATTACCTAAATTATAACAAATTTAATATATTTGCTTTATCATTTTCTATCTACATAAATATATATAAAACATATAAATACAACATACACTACATATAGTAAATATTCTCTCTAATATTTCACTCTTTATGTGCATGTTTTATATTATGTATTATATATAATTATCTCTTCGAACTGTTTTAGAGTAAATTCAAGACATGGTGTCCCCTTTCTTCCCCAAATACTTCATTGTGTGATTCTTAAAACACATAACCATTGTTACAGTGATCAAAATCAATAAATTAAAAATGACACAACACTTCTAGGTTATGTAAAAGTCTATTTAAGTGTTGCCAATTGGCCCCATTCATGTCCTTTACAGCAAAGAGAATTTTTTTTTTTTTTTTTTGGATCCAGGATCTAACCCAGGATCACATATTGCATTTGGACCTCATATCATTTGTCTTCTTTAATCTGGAGCAGTAATGCAGGCTCTTTCTCTTTTTCATGATCTCCACATTTTTAAAGAGTACAGATCAGTCATTTTGTAGACTGTCCCTCAGTGTGGGGTTAATGCTTTTGTGTGATTAAGATTCAGGTTATGCATTTTTGGCAGGAGTCCTCAGCATTGGTGCTGTGTCTTCCTCTGTGCATCGTATCAGGAGGTACTTACTTGCTCAAGGTAATGTTTGCCCCCTTGCTTCATGGTGAAGTTACTCTCAGTCTCTTTGTATTTAATAAGTGTCTTGTGGGGAGATATTTTAAGACGATACAAGTATGTTGTTTCCCATTAGTACTTTTACTCACTACTTCAGCATCTATGATTCTTGTCTGAAACAAGTAATTCTTTGGTGGCTGCCATTTAGAGATTCTCCAATTATTTAATTATTTAAACTTTAAATCTGTGACTCTAAGAGGTGGGATTTTTAAAACATAACCCCAGTACCTCATCTCATCTAAAACCAAATTAACAATAATTCATTAATTTCCCAATTATAGCTTTTTATTTTGAGATAATTTTAGACTTATAGAAGGATTTCAAAACCAGTGTAGACGGTTACTATATGCCAGTGATTTTACGTTAAATTCATCGATCGCATTGGGAAGAATTGACAATTTAATAATACTGAGTCTTCCAGTCTATAAGTGTGATTATTTGGATTGGAACAATTTCTGTTATATATATACATATATATAACAGAATTTGTTATATATGTGTGTGTGTGTGTATGTGTGTGTATGTATATATATATACATATACATATATATGAATGACATGTAGAACTAAATTTCATTTTTGGAGTGCTACTATAAATGGTATTTAAAAATTTTTTGAATTCTAATTTGTCACTGCCGGTGTGCAGAATTGACTTTGTATCCTGCAAAGGTGCCAAACTCATATATTAGCTCTAAGAGATATTTCTGGTGTATATTTTGGGATTTTCTATACAGACAATCATGTCATATGTGAATGGAGACCAATTTCTTTCTTCCTCTCCAATTTATAAGCCTTTGATTTTCTTTTGTTGTTTTATTGTGCTGGCTAGAATGCCCCCAGTGGGATGTATTCAGCATGGTATTGAATAGGAATGGTGAGTGAGGACATTCCTGGCTTGATCTCGATGGGAAAGCATTGAGTTTTGGGCCAGTTGGTTACCCTGAGACCTCATTTTCCAATGAGTGTGAAAAAAATCTTGAATTTCCATATTTGTAGTTTCTGGCTTAAAATTTTTTTAAAAAATTTATTTATTTTGGGAGAGAGAGAAAGCGAGAGAGAGGCAGAGAGAGGGATAGGGAGAGAGAGGGAGGGAGAGAGAGAGAGAATCCCAAGCAGGCTTCACACTATGAGCAGAGCCCTACTTGGGGCTTAGACTCATAAACCTCAAGATCACGACCTGAGCCAAAATCAAGAATCAGATGCTCAACTGACTGAGCCACCCAGCCACCCCTGGCTTTTTCTTCTTTGGTTGTGCTAAGTGGGGGAATGATGCTCAGTCTAACTCTCTGTATCCCTGAGTGGAAACTGGAGGCTCCACACCTTTTTCCTCACAATTGTTTGTTTGAGTCAGAATCCAAATAAGGTTCATATAACCTAATATTGGTATGTCCCATAAGTCTCTTTTGATGTATATTTTGTTCTTCTTTTTCTGTATTTTTGTTTCTCCTTGCTTTTTTTTTTTTTCCTGTTATTGTTGTCAAAGACACTGGGTTTTCTATTTTATAATGTTTCCCATAATGTGTGTGTGTGTGTATGTGTGTGTGTGTGTGTGTGTGTGATTTATCAGCTATTGATGTGAGGTGCGCACCTCTATACAGCAGGGCTTTTAAAATGCCTTTATTTTATTGTAATGAAGAGTATAGTAAACATTTGTCATGAAGATGAAGAAATAAGGCCCAGAGAGTTAAGTGACTTTCAAAGTCAGCATGTCCAGTTAGTAAAAGTTGGAGCCTAGAATCCGTGTTTTAGGAATGCAAGCCCTCTATGCTTTCTATAAGCATACTGCCTTTCCAGACATTGCATTATTAAGCAATAGGAAGATCATTATTCCATCTCTAGGTACATGAGACATATTCATCTCTTTTAGGAAGATTGAATTCTCTTTTGCTTCGAGGTATAGGACCATACCAAATGATTATTCAAAAAACTTTCCCCCTCAAGTTCTGGGTTACATTCCTTTTTATGGATACAATTAACTTTTTTGTCATGCTAATTCTAATGTCTGGAATGGTGTCTACACTCTACTCTGAATCCTGAGCACATTTGGGCTTCTGCTTACTACTCCAGTGCAGAAGAAAAGACAACAAAAATGAACAGATGTAGATTAAGTACTACAAAGCAATTTGTTTCTTTTTTATACTGCATTCAAGACTTGCTGCTAAAATTTCTCCTCCACTTGGAAAGAGAGAGAGGGAGTAAGAAGAGAGAGAAGGGATAATGTTGCAGTTGGTTTTAATCTATCACCTGCATTTTTCATGAGTTTGTATCTAAGGTGATATAGCATCTCTCTTGGGGGGCAGGCAATTCAATGAATTATTAGTTAGTGTTTTGTGGAGACAATTGAAGAAAATGACATTTTTAACTCTATAAAAATAGATTTATCATGTTCAAGTCTACCAATGACAGACATCTATCTTAACCTGAGCATTAACTTCTCAACACAAGTGGATGTACTCAGATACCCATCCTATATTATCAGATGCATGACTGTGATGTTCCTGAGCTTGTTTTCCAAAAAAGGACATGAGCTTCCCATCCTGTGAGTATTTTCCGAAATCACTATAATTTATTAAATCTGTAATAATAAGCATTATTATTGAAACAACTTTCAATCTATTTCAAATCCAGTTTTTGAATTAAAGAAGGATGAACTTGGCTTTGCCCTGTTCTGGGAATTCCTAAGCAGAGGGAAGGCTCTACTTCCTCTGCTTTCTCCTATATAGACTCAGAAACTCTTAGGTGTGAAGGGGCTTTTTGGCCTCTATTAAACATTTTGCTCTGTGTTGGGGCAAATGGAGGTATTGGGATTAGGCTGGACATAGGATAAAATGGAGCAGAAACCCAAAGAATCTACCTAACTTTGGAAACAGTGTCAAGAGCCCAGTGCAAGGACCAGAGTGAAAAGATATAAAAGTAGGAATTAAATTTAGATCCCTACAACTTTTGGAATATTAAGTTAGTATGGAGTTGTAGTGATCATCTGGCCCAATCCATTTTGGTGAGGTGACTTACCAAAGTCACAAAATTCCACTGGCCAAACAGATGTTGAAGTTTTGTCCTCTTGGGCTGTACCTTGAACTTCTCTTCTCTTCCTCCAGCATCTGAATTCAGAAAACCTGGGCCTGTGGTCTGGCTCTCTTGTTAACGGCATCTGTGATCCTGTGCAAATTAGTGATTGTCGTTGAAGTTCATTTTCCCCATTTGAAAACTGGATAATGATGCCTTTCAGGCTGTAGTTGATTAAATGGATTTGGAGGCCCTTTGTAGAAATAAAGCACATGGAGAATTTAGTAGAGCTGTGGAATCAAGCTGAGTCTCATTGGATCCACTCACATTCCGTAGGAAATTTCATGGTAGATCTAGACTTCTTCCCGAATACGGTGGGTGTGAATCCAAAGCCCCTAACATGTCATGCACTAAGATGTGGTAAGTGACCCCCGCCTCAGTAACATCATCCCCAGGGACCCACTTATAGTCTGGTAGGAGTCTGACTCCTGGGAGTTGCTGTAAGGGTTATGTGGGCATCCTTTAGCATCTTCTTTCTGCTGTAAAAAAATATATATAGTTAATAGATTTCACTACTGTCCATAGGAGTGTTCACCAGGGATCTTTGGAAAGAGTAATTTTCACATTTAGAAGTATTTTCTCATTGCAGGTAATGGGATGATGAGGTGAAAAATGATCTCGGCTACTTACAATTCTAAAAAGCCTTCAGACTGAATAATGTTTGGTGAATTAGATAGACATAATGGTAGCAAAGAAATAACTCATTCACTGCAAGGTCCACTTAGTTATTTAATCACTTTTACTGCCATACAAATATGTATTCCCATGCAAAGTGGTGAAAAAGTTAGTAATGGCATAAAATGTAGTCGTATAACGACAGTTTTCTTCTATAAAGGGAGAGGTTCATTCTGGACAGTTCTGTGATTGAGCCAAGACTCCTTGTGGCATGAACATTGTAGAGGAGCAGTGACTGGAATCCCTCACTTTGTCCCTAGATTATTATACACTGTAGGACAGAGAGGTGTAAAATTGGCGAGTTAGACCTGGATTTCGTTCGTGCTGAAATGAGATCATTAGTACGAAAATACTTTGGGAGAATCCTGGCAGAATATGGAGTTACTATTACTTTAAATTTTTAGATAATATAGGCCAAGGAAGGGAATGGACACTATTAGCCACATATTCTGAAAATATTACCCAAAAAACCAGTGCTAGACTTACGATAGGCATCAAAATGCCCCTTTTGGATTCTAGTGTCAAGGGAAATTATTAGCAAAAAGCACATTTGCCAAATTGTGTTACAGATGCCAAGTGTGCAGGAACTCAGTGCTGTGGGACAGCCAGTGCAGAGAGGAGCAATTAGACGGAGCCAAACGAAGATCTTGAAGAATGGGAGGAAGTTAAGTGGGGAGCAGGAAGGCACATTCAAGGCCCGTTTGTGCTCTAAGAAAGTAGTCAAGGATAGTGGCTGGAAATGAGTGGATGGCCAATCCTAGAGTCGTACTCTTGCCCTTCTTCTGGCTCCCCAAAGAGTTTTTAACAATGAGTCAATTTGAGGATCTTGCTTAAAGATGAGCACAAGTATAGTTGTGACACAGAAGATGACAGCAGTGGATGGTGAAACTTTTCTCCCCTCTCAGGCTCATTAAACTTTAAAGCAAGTCTTCTCTCCGTTAAGAGAGCTGCGGTAATTGCCGCCATCCTCCTGGCTTAGCTCTGCTTCTTATCAAGAGCTGTGACAGGGACACTATCTGTTAGAGCTCTGCTGTCCAAAAGAGACTAATGCAAGTCACGCATGTATGCCACGTGTGCAAGCCACACAGGCAATTTAAATTTTCTAGTAGCCATGTTAAAAAGTAGAAACAAATCTGATGAAGTTATTTTAATATATATTTTATTTGACATCATATATATAATCAATATAAAAAGTTACTAATGAGATGATTTATATTCTTTTTTTTCAAAACTAGTCTTCCAAATCTGATGTATATTTTACTTTTTTAGCACATTTCAATTTGGACGAGCCAGATTCTAAGCCACATGTGGCTTTTGGCTTCTATATTGGACACCACAGGATTTTCCTCTCCCTTTGAGGAGTGGCTTTGCCTGAGTTCACTGCCTGTATTTGAGGATATATTTCCAAAGTATGTGGTGGGGGGGGGCATCTGTCCATACCTAATGACACATCCCAAGTCAGCTCTATGTGATCTAAAAAGTTAAAATATTTACCAGAAGAATTTGTATGTTGTCATAGACACTGGGTCTGGAGTTCTCTCTTGTCCAGCAAGAGAGCAGGACTCAGGATTAAAAATGTGAGAGAGCCCAATGTCCTGGAGGACACAAGAGCCCCAAATAAGAACCCTTGCTCCCATTTTTATTAGGATCAGAAGGCTAGCAAGTATGATGGGCGTGCCTAGATAGACAATGAAATTGTGAACATTAACTCATGGGCGCGGGGAAAGGGGGGTTTTGGAGATATGCAGTGTTAGGGGTTGGGTCAATACAAAACAAGATTCTGGTGCTGGGTGGAAGGTTGTTTACAGCAAACATGAGGCCCCACCTCTGTTTACCTAAAATGACCTAGCAGACAAGAAAGACAGAGTATGCTACCTCAGGGTCAACAAAGCATCTTTCTTTTTCTAAATAGCTCCTCTCTGGGCAACTTTGGTCTGCAGCCCTATTTACCTGTTTACCTAATTTGGTCCTTCCTTCCTGTGAAAGCAGCTTTCTGCTATTGTCCTATGCCTTTGTTCTCTACTGGGGGCCTTTGCTCCATTTACCTAATTTTGCTTACTCAAGCTCGGGTGTGTACATCTATGGCTTTCTAATTCTTATGCCTTTTTAACCCATCGGTGCAGGCTCAGGGAGTTCCTAGGCTTATTCCCCACAGTATGTATGTTAATTTTCTTAATTTTGAACAGAAAAAAAAATCACAAAAGAAACATTTGGTAATCTACCACCTTCACAATATAAAACTTATGGGTAACGAAAAAGTCAAAATTATTATTAAAAGAAGGAACTCAATAGATTGAAGGAGATATTTGCATTTATTATGAGGCAGGTTTTAATGAATACATAAACCATATTAAAAAACCTCATTCACATATAAGGAAGGAATAAAACTAATACCTCATTTGATTTATGAGATATAACACAATTTATAGAAGAGAAAAAAGAGAAAATGAAAGCATTCAATTTGTTTATTCCTTAAAGAAGTGAAAACCAAACCATCATAAAACAAGGTAATTTTTTATACTTACAAGTGAAACAAAAATAATAGTGCCTAGTGCTGATAAAATTATAGTGAAAAGAGCACATTGGTAAAATCTTTTTGAAATGCAATATGACTCATAATCCCTCCAACTTTTACATGGTTTTTTTCTTCTTTTTTCATATACTCCCTTCTGGTCTTTATCCACAGACATACTTTCATGTTGTTATAACCAAAATGTACTTGGAGATTTTACGTTCTTCTTTTCCACGTAATATGCCTTAGACATTTTTCTGTGTAATCTTCATAATTACCACTTTAATGGCTACATAATTATAGGTTAAGGTGATCTAGAACCTTAAAACTATTCCTTTCATCTCACCTATAATTCAATTCCTGGGTTTATATCCTAAGGAAACAGTCTATCAGAAGAAAAGAAAGTATATGTTTCAGAATGTTTATTTCCACTTGTCTATAATAGTGGAAAATTGGGGGGTAAGTAAGCAAATGATGCTAGATCACCTTAACCTATAATTATGTAGCCATTAAAGTGGTAATTATAAAGATTACACAGAAAAATGTCTAAGGCATATTACGTGGAAAAGAAGAACGTAAAATCTCCAAGTACATTTTGGTTATAACAACATGAAAGTATGTCTGTGGATAAAGACCAGAAGGGAGTATATGAAAAAAGAAGAAAAAAACCATGTAAAAGTTGGAGGGATTATGAGTGATTTGGTGTCTCTGTTTTACAAATTGCAAGAGACTGGATCAGGATAGAAGGGAAGGACCATATACATCTATCTCTTCTATCCAAAGCTTTATGAAATGTAAGAAATATGAGCAAAGATATTAAATGTATAGTCATCCCTGAAAACACGAAGGAACATGAAATGAACTAAGGTAATCTGTGGACTTTGGGTGGTTATGATGTTCAATGTAGGTTCATCCAGGGTAAAAAAGGAACATTCCAGGGAGTGGTGTTGGTGAAAGGACACAGGTCTGAACCAAACTGATTCCATGACAGGCTTCAAATTTCCCCTCTGACCTTGGAGGCCTGAGTGTCGGTTTCTCAGAATCATTAGACAATAAAAGGGCACAGATTGCTCAACCAGGGACCACCCTAGCAGCACCCAATCAGAAGCGGCCAGCTAAAATGCTTAACATTCCTAAGGGCAGGCCTAGAGATAGAAGCGATAGATAATCACTTATTGCTTAAGGCTAGTTACACCCTACGTGAGGGTCCTTAGCCCACTCTGTAATTGGTTAATTTCAAAGATACTCTAAATGTTGTGATTGGGTCCCGCCAAAAGTAACGAATGCTCTAAACAATGTGTATGGTTAAATTTGCTGCCAATGCTGTTACCCGATAATGATTGGATCACTGCACCAGGGTCACAATTTCCTGTAACTCCCCCTTCCCAAAACCCATAAAAACCCTGCTCAGCCCTTGTTTGGGGCTCTCAGCACGGATCCACTGTGCTGGTGAAGTCTGTGAGACTGAGCTTAGGCCTGGCGAGCTTAAGCCAGTAATAAGAAATGCCCTTTGCTTTTGCATGCATGACTCGGTCTCCCTGGTGGTCTCTGGTTTTTGGGGACGATATTGCGATCTGGGCATAACATTGGTAACAGGGGAGGCTGTGAATGTGTGGAGGCAGGGGCCATATGAGAAATCTGTGTTCCTGCCTCTAAATTTTACTGTAGACCTAAAACCATTATCTATAAGAAAATTAAGTCTTAAAAAAAATGAAGCGCAGCTGTGTATTCAGCCATGGGCCAGTCTCTAGGATGGTGTCGCTAGAATGAAGACAGCAAGTCCGATCCCCTTCATGGAAAGACGTGTTCATATACGTACCTAAGTCCATGTAAAGATGATACAAAGGGAGTGCAGAAAGGGGTCGTTCATCTTTGATTTTTATTTTTTTAATAGGAAATAAATCTTTATTGAGTCTTTCTTTGGCACCATAAGAATCACAGTTTTGATCATATCTTATGGCATCTTACTTTTGTTTCTCCTGAGGTTTCTTTCTTTTTCTCTTTTTTTCTAATTCTTTTTTTTTAATAGTTTATGTTTTAAATCATGTAATTTTGGATGTGTGAAGCTTCTGCAACATGAATATATCCCATGTTAATTATGCAATACAAATTGAAATGAGAAAAGAAATGACAACATTTTTACTAATTTGTTATCTTTTTTTACTGTTAAGAATATAAAGTAATACTTTCCCATCTATAATGAAAAATGGGAATTTAGAAACCCTGAGGGTGCCTGGATACGTTCCTCTACAAAAGGCATCTTTTGGTACTGGCTTACATTTCCAAATAGATCAGGCTGGTTTAGGGGAGCGTGGACTCCGAAGTGGCTTCTTGCATCTGTAAGGGACTCCTCACCGGCTCCCCAACCCTGGGCCAGGGCTGAGGGGCCCTCCGTTTCCAGGAGCAGGGTGGCAGTTGGCAGCGTTTGCTCAAAGGCAGCCTGACATCCTAATCAGAGTGCTTTGCCTGTAGTACTGGCATTTCAGAAACAGTGACAACTGAGGAGAAAGCAGCAGATAAGCCCCGTATCACTGGCCAGAATGGGCCTTCCTGTTCCTCAGATTAAATTGAAACATATGCCCAATGGTGAATTTTAAACAGTGTTATCAGGGTGTTTGACAGCTCATCCAGGAATATAGTATGGTTCTATTGAGGAAGCAGAAGCTAGAATCCAAATCTCAAAATTTCCCTTTATACATTGGTGAGAGGCTATATGTATAATTTCCATAGACCTGGGGTTGGTGTGTGTGTGAGTGTGTGCAGGGGCATGCCTATGTGTGTGCATACATCCGTACATGTACATGCGTGTGTGTGTGTGTGTGTGTGTGTGTATTACAGCCCCAATCTAAAATATTTTATGTTGTTTTCTTTAGGAAAATATTCCCATGAAAGTATTCCTCAAAGATAAAAAAGTTTGGCATGCAAGCCACATTCCCAAGGCAGTGCTGGGCCGGATAGAAGGGTAGTGGGCAGGCGTGCTAGAAATAGGGTAGGGTGCACATTCTGAAGGCAGTTATGCTGTTTAATGATTTAGAATTTTCTTTCTAACTGTGTATTATACGTCTATCCATCCACTCAGCAAGGATATTTGTTAACGAAAAAAGCCACAAAGATATACAGTAAGTAGATTACTGAATGTAGAAAGCAGCTTAAGTATCAGATTTTCACGAAATTATTTTTGAAAATGATTCCTTTCCAAGAATCTTCTAAATTTTAATTTTAACACAATTTTTAAATAACTGATGTATTTATGGCAATAATTTTGTGTTCTTGAAAGGAGTAGCTCGTATCATCAAGATGTTGCCAGTTTATACATCCTGTACAAGATGTGTGGGGCTGAGACAGCTGTCAAAGAAGAGGTGTGTGTGTGTGAGTGTGAGTGTGTGTGTGATGTTGTGAGTGTGTGCGTGTGTGTGGTGCGAGTGTGTGTGTGTGAGTGTGTGGTGTTGTGAGTGTGAGTGTGTGGTGTTGTGAGTGTGTGTGTGAGTGTGTGGTGTTGTGAGTGTGAGTGTGTGGTGTTGTGAGTGTGTGTGTGAGTGTGTGGTGTTGTGAGTGTGTGTGTGTGAGTGTGTGTGGTGGTGTGAGTGTGTGTGTGTAGTGAGGACAGGAAAGGCCAAGATCAGACGAAGAACCACAGTGAGAGCCCCTATTTTTTCCTTCTTTCCTCTTATCCCCCTTTCTTCCTTTCTTCTCTTTTCCTCACTACTTCTGCCTTCTCTTTTTCCTTCCCCATTTTACTCTCTCTTCCTTTTTCACACCCACTGTTCTTTTCCTTTTCCCTGTCATCTCTTTTGTACACAGGTGTCAGATTTTTTTTACTGTTTTATGCTTTAAATTTTTTAAATGTTCATTTATTTTTGTGGAAGAGAGAGAGAGTGTGCCTGAGTGGGGGAGGGGCAGAGAAGGAGGGAGAGGATCCAAACCAGGTTCTCTTTGTCAGTGCGAAGCCTGACATGGGGCTGGATCCCAGGAACCCAGGTGCCTCTAGTGTTTTATGCCTTTAGAAAGCAGATTTAGAAAAAAATTCATGGGAATTACTACAGTACTTCAAAAGTCAGTGTTCTGGGAGTATATTCCAAGTAGCTCTGACAGGGAGCATTCTTGAACAATTAGTAAGTTATATCAATAGGAATCATTTTGAGTTTTTTAAAAAATACTTTTAATTCAAGAAAAATCATGTTTTTACTGGAATTATCTTTATTTACTTAAATACAAATTAATTTAAACATTATAAGAAAAATGTAGTATTCAATTAAGTCTCATACTCTTTGTTCTCAGTTTATTTTTTTCTTCAAAATATACCTAAATTCAATTGTGCATTAAATTCTTAAAATTTACTTATATATTAGTAGTGCCTTATTTGAGGTTTTGTTGCTTGTTTAAACTAATAAAAGGTATTCCGTGTGAACAGATTTTTAAAACTTTTAAAAATGTTCTTATTTTATTTTTGAGAGAGAGACAGAGTATGAGTGGGGGAGGAGAAGAGAGAGAGAGAGAGAGAGACAGAAACTGAAGCAGACTTCAGTCTCTGAACTGTCAGCGCAGAGCCCGATGTGGGGCTTGAACTCACAGACTGTAAGATCATGACCTGATCTGAAGTCAGATGCCCAACTGACTGAGCCACACAGGTGCCCCAGTGTAAACAGATTAAAAATTTTTTTTTCAATATTTATTTTTGAGACACAGGGGGAGGGGCAGAGAGAGGAGACACAGAATCTGAAGTAGGGTCCAGGCTGCCAGCTGTCAGTATAGAGACCTACATGGAGCTTGAACTCACGAACTGTGAGATGATGACCAGAGCCAAAGTCAAATGCTTAACCGACTGAGCCACCCAGGTGCCCCTGAACAGAGTTTAATTGGCAGCTAGAATGGCCTGTTGCCTAAAATTCAGTAACTGAATGCCAAACTAAAACATTAGAAGGCTATCTAAACTGATCAAAACAAAGATTTCATTATATCATAGTGTTGGCTGCTCTCTCGAGGGAAATGCTGCCCTGCTGGGTTATATTGGTTGTTCAGGAGAAAGGAAAAACAAATTGATCTCAGATTATTAAATTTTCTGGCCTTCAGCTTTTTATGTGAAATGGGGAGAGTAATAGTAATATCTACTTCATAGATACTCATACTATTGTGAATACAAAATAAGAAACGAGGTATGCAAAAATTGCTACGTAAATATTAGTTATGATTCAGTGCTCAGAAGGGACCAAGGTCATGATTCTCAAAGACCATGATTTGTTTCTAATTTATGGTTTGTTTGCAGCAGCCATAGACTCCCATTGAATTGATGAAACCTTGGTATGTTTATTGAAAATTTTCTGAGATATTTCTGAGTAAGATATTCATTAAAAAATTTAAATGTACATGGTATTCTCTTCAGAGTCCCTGGGACTGTGTTTCTTGAGGAAAGCCTATGCATAATTATTCATCTTTGCATTCCTGTCACAGTGTCTGGTTCAAAGTTTACACTGTTAGCAGATAGTTACAGCCTTACTGGATCTCGAACTCCACTTGTGGGAGTGAATGGTCGTCCAGTCGATTATTAAACAGCGAATAATACCTGGGAATTGAGTACAAAGAGTTCAGAATACTCAAAATGATTCCTCATCTTTATACAGTTGATCAGAAGCCAGAGCTAGAAGCAGGTTTTGGAGTGGCTTACCTTTCATCTTTAGTGTCTATAAACTCCCAGACTTTCAGGGCTTTTAGGTTCTTCCGACCTGACTTTTGGGGCTACCTCACATACCCAGTTCTAGATCCTTCTTGTTGCACTTTCTTTCTCTTCTTCTTTCCATTCCTAACCTCTCCACCTCCATTTTCTCCTCTTCCCAGGGATTGATTTCTTTTCCTTGGCCTCTGCAGCAGCTTTCCAAGCCTCCAGTTCCATTTGGCTCCACTCTAGAATGCGTAGAGGCGGGTAGTGGCAATGGCGGCAACTTTCGGTCTCAAGTAGACTGTTTATATTGCTAGTGTTGATCTCCTCCTGACGTGGCCACTCTTCTTTATGATGCTTATAGAGTCTCTGTCACATCTTCCATGTGGAGTTGTATTACTGAATCCTGCTTCTCGTACCCAAGCTTAACATGGGCCATGCCCTAGAAGGAGGATAAAGTTGGGATTGGGCTGGAGAGAAGGAAAAGACCATCCCATCACAAATGAATGAGGGTCCTAACATTTCAGTACAGAGAATATTCAACAAAGATCTAAAATTTTGTTCCCTGTACACAGACCAGCAGAGCTCATTATTTTCAGTGGAAGCTGAAGTTGCCAGTGCCATTGAGGTTGGAAGAAAGATCTTTTCTGGAACCTGTAAGTAAAGAGAATAAGTTAGAGCAACTGAGAGTGAGTTGTGATTGAGAGCAGGCAGAACCCAGGCTCAATGGTCAGTAGTGAGGGGTCAGAGAGCATTGCCCAGCGGAAGAAATGAAGGGGAGAGGCCAGTCCATGGTGCTGATGGCCGGCAGTTGAATCCCCTGATAAAAGTTTTCTTCCTCAAAAGCCTTCCCATGAGCAGCACAAATGGAATCCTCACTCCACCACTGCATGGCTATGCAACCTTAGGCAAGTCTCTTGAGCTCTCTGAATCTGGATTTCTTAACTATAAGATGGGGTGACAGTAATTGATAATATCTGCTCTGCCTATTTCATAAGATTGTAGCAAGTATAAAAAAGGACAAAAATGGATGACCCAAAGTGTTAATCAAGTGCTTATTTTAGGTGAACCAACAGGTCTCAGGTAGAAAAGGAATTATGAGTCAAAAGCCAGAATTACCACTCATTTGTAGGTCCCCTCACCCATATATGTATTTTTTTCCTATACTGGAAACAATCAGTGTATTTAAAAATAATAATCATTATAAGTCGCTTCAATCCAGAATTGAGCCAATATGTTTTGTAATTAATATAGATACAAAGCAAAACTAGATCTTTAAAATATTTTTAACTTAACTTTAACAAACTGATATTATATCACATTCAGGTCTCAGACATTAGCTTGTGATGAAGTATCCTTTTCAGACACTATTATCTATGTCAGTACTTTTAATAATCTCTTACAAGTGCAGCCAGAGTAGGCTCCTCTCTCAGGAGGTCTGCCCTCTGCAGGGGGGGCCCCGGCCATTAGTGCTAGGAAGCATGGCTGTGACACAGTCACAGCCTCCCCATTTACTGCTGTCCTTGACTGTCAGCATTCTGACAGAGTGGGTTTGTCACTCTATGAGCTGGCTCCTCAACTTTGACCTTTAGCCACAGTGCCTTACATTAGTCTTCAGACACCTAGACTCTGTCCTAATTAACAAGGCCACCCACACCCCTCCCCTCTCCTCCCCAGGAGCTTCTCACAAAGACCAACTTTGGAGTGAGGTTAGTGCTAGATTCATAGCTTAAAAACCTGTCTTTTGATTCTGGCTTCTTGTTGTGCAGGGAGGGGCCTTAGCATTAAGAAGATGAAAACAAATCTGTCAGGGAAGATGAGATCCAGATTGGGTGGGCCCGGGCACAGAGTCAGGGATGAGCAGGAGGCCTGTCAGGGAAAACGGAACAGGAAGGGGAGGAAGTGGAGGTGGTGGTGGTTACAGCAGGGTTTTAGTGGCAGGCAAAGCAGATAAATGCAATTACCCATAAACTCGTAAAGGTGGCTATTCTCACTGCAGACTTGTGATCCACAAATGGAGGGGTGACCAGGAGACAGGACAGTGTGCTCGTTCTATCAGTAGTATGTGACTTGATAAGGCTTCTTAGAGAGGCAGGCTCAAATGGATTGATAGCGAAATAGAATCTTATTAGTAATAAGAGGAACCTGGCCATTATTGAGATGTATGCTTAATGATCAGTTAAACCTTATGATGATGTACTAAATTCTGACTTGGGAGAGGATATTTAGCTAGGGTATGAAAGGATGTATGAATATATCCAATTGCTTATTTCACCTCTTTCCGTTTTGTGGATAAGAGGATGTTGCATTCGAGTTGAAGAATACCACTGTGCTCATGTGGAAAAGAAAGGGCTCTTTCCTTGGTATGGATGGGGTTGGATGGAGTCTCTATCCTCAAATAGAAGAACTAAGGCAATCAGCAGCATAAAAATACACTGTCAGTAACAGATAAATACAGATAAAATATAGTTAGCTCTCAACTGTCCGTGTGTGGTTTACAGTTTTTAAGTTTACCTACAGCAAATGCATGCAGATCTCTCATGGCTGATCACAGATATGCACAGAATGGAATGCCAAGTTGTTGCCAAGTTAGATGAAGCCAAATGCAAAAGATGCAAAATTCATAATGAAAACAACTGTTTACTAATAAATCCATTCTTTGCTCAACAAATATTTAAGAGCACTTCCTGTGTATCATGTACTGGAGAAAACACACAGACTCTCTAAACTGGTGGAATGGACACTCTGGTGCAGTGGAGATGACCCTCAGAAGAGAGTGATCAAGGAAAATAGTATCCAACAGTGAGGCAGTGCCCCTGATTCTCAGAGGGTGCTCCTAGGTTAACAACATCAGTGTGACATAGAAGCTCGTTTGAAATGCAAATTCTCACAATGCTCAGATCTGCTGAAGACATATTGAATCAGAAACTCTGGGGGAGTAGTCTGCAAAGTTGTGTTTTAACAAGTTCTACAGGTGCCTCTGATTGTCCAGGTTGAGAACCATGGCACTGTGCGCAGAGGTAACATTGCCAAGTGTCGCTGAGAGTGCTCAGGTGTTTCACTTGGATTGGGTGCTGCGGGAAGAGCTGACATTTAAGTCCAGATCTGAGTGTCAGGAAAATCCACCCCTGGTTCCAGTCAGAGGAGAGACCCTATGCTGGGGATGCACACGACATATTCGAGGAGCAGAAAGACCGATAAGGCAAGAGTGTAGTGGTCAAGGAGGAGAGTGGTTCAACTATGGCCAGAAGTATAGGCAGGGCTCGGGTGGTGGTAGACAGGGCTTCTCAGATTTAATGGACATAGGAGTCACCCTGGGATTCTGTTAAAGTGTGGATTCTGATTCAGTAGCTCTGGGGGTGGGGACTGAGATTCTGCATTTTAGCAACCTGCTTAATGCTGCTGCTGCGAGTCCACGGGCCACGCTTGTGGGAGTGTGCAATTGCAAAACGCAATCCAATACCAAAGCTCTGTGCATATGTGTGTGGTGGGTTTGGGTTTGTTTGTTTTAAATTTTCTGCTCCTGGCTAACCAAGCTTTGACATACACTGAGGCATTGTTCAGTGAGGGGACAGATGATTGTATCAGGTTGTAATGGGACACTTGGAAGGTTTTTGCAACTAATTTAAAGAGAGGGTATAGTTTAGTGTTTAGTGGCGGAATCTGGGGAGGTGTGGCTTGTCTGGGTTTCAGGAGGGACAAAGGGAGGCTTGGAAACTTCAGAACCCAGCTGTGGCACCCTCTCCCACTCAGGTGGTCAGCTCTTGGAATTCTTAAGCTGATCAACGGAGACTTCTCTCTATGCTGACTTTTGTTCAGGGTTTTTCTCCCTGATCAGCTCCTGCCTCAGTGGCCTTTGGACTGTCTAACCCTTTCCTCTCTCCCATGTCTTAGCTTCCCGTTAGCGATCCAAATTGTGCGGATGTTTAGTTTACCCTCCATCCATTAACTCTTTCTTTAGTACCCAGACCTTGAGATCTGCTGAGAGACGTTCCCTGATGATGCCGAGGCCGAGGACCTTCAGATGAAGCCCTGTCCCCCCCAAACACTATCCACTCAAATTATGTTGGACCCACGGTGGGAACCTTTTGTGTTTCCTCGCCTCATCATATGTTCCTGCCAGACCCAGGGTCCCACCTGTGCATCCCAGGGCATCTGACAGTGATGTGTCCCTGATTGTTGGGGTCACTGGGTTGTCCTCCCGTCTCTATGTGGCCTTTCCCATTTGCAATCTTGTCCTGCAAACTCTTCTCCAGACTTAGTTTTTGCTCCTTTGCTCTCTGCTGCCCTCTGCTGGGTCTCAGGAGCCAGAGCCATTTGCCTTGCTCTACCTTGGAGCTCTTGTGCTCTGAGTACTAACTACGCAGCAAAGTCCTTTCCCCACATTCATTCTTTCCTTTTCCTGTGCGGCAAATACTAGTGAGGATGATGTCCTATGTGCCTGGAGCTGTACAAGGATCTGGGATACAAGCCCCTGTGTCTTAGGACCTCATTGTTTAGAGTTACGACAAAAAAGATAAGTAACAATTAGAACATGGCTTGAGAAGGGCCAGATGAGAGAAGAGCTGAGGAGAGGGGGTAGAGCTGGGAGGAAAGAAACCTTAGCATTGCTTGGGGAAGTAGAGAAGGCTTCAGTGGAATTTGGCATTTGAGTAGGGTATTAAGGGATGGTCAGGTGTGGGGGGGCTGCTGGGGTCTTAGATTTATAGACTAGGAGGGATGGAAGGGATACTGGAAATCATATTTTGGTTTACTTAATAATGAGCAGTCCAGAGTGTTAGAGGACAATGTCATAGATCATTTAAATTCATATTATCTTTGCCTTGAGGTTTAAACACTAGGGTCTTTTTATAATCCTGCTGCCTTGTATTTAAGCATATAAAAACGCAAGAAAAATAAGCACCAGGGTTTTCCTGTTTAAAACTAGGCAAAAACCCCACAAACAACCAAACAAACAATAAATACACCCACAGAAAACCAAAACAACCAAAATCTCTTAAAGAAAGAAGTAGGTTTCCATGAATTTCTGTATTTTTTGGAGAGAGAGATTGTATGCTTGGTCTCTCCTAAAAGCTGAGGAATACTTTCACTCTGGTATTATTTGAATTTCTGTGCTACATACCAAATAAGAACAGTAAATACATTATCCTCAGAAAGATGTTTTGTTCCTGTTGCTGGTGAAAAAAATTGGCTCACTAACACTTCACCCCCCAGTTATGCTGTCCTTTCCCTGGAGTGCTGCTCATCAAGATAACGGACAGCTTCAATTGTTATTTGTAAAAAAGTTGATGTCCAGGCTGGGCATCTTGCCTGCAAAATGGCACAGGCTGAGAATGGATGGGAAGTTAAGGAGGCCACCTACCTCTCCTCCCTCCCAGTGCCCTTAGCAGGGGGTACAGTAAACAGCATCTGGCTTAGTAATGTAATGGGGAGGAAGATGAAGTTATTACAGCCTTATCTGGATAAAAAATGAAAATGGAGAATTCTCCGTTTCTTGGTCAAAGGAGTTCATGTCTCCTTCTAGAGCATGGCCCTCACCTTGCATCTTTTTATGTCCCTGGTTTCTCTCATAGGATCTGGCCTGTGGTAGATTACTTTTAGAGTGTTAGTATAATTGGGTTGAATTTTATTGCCCTTTGGACAGAAGCACCATCTTTATGTCTTCCTACTTGGTAGTAATCCTAGAAAAAAGTTTGCTTGGCTGAATATTCCACGGCACATGTATAGACTTGTCATAGTAACTGTGGAGGGGGCCTGTTTCTTTACACTCACTCATTAAGTTCCCTTTTTTGAATCTTCAGGCTGCCCCCCGTCCTTGACACAATCTTTCTCGTATGACTCAGAAAACCACTAACAGCCTTTGCCAGTCCTTCCTTAGGACTCATCTCTTTCCTGAAATAATTCGTGAGTAACGGAGCCGTGACAACAAAGATGAGACAGATAGAAGGAGATGTCAGGACAAACCATAGCATAGAAAAGTCTATTTCTCCTGGAGTAAGAGTGCCCAGTGAAAGAAGTGTGACAAAAATTGAAAAGAGGACTCTTAGGGAAAATCTATCCCCCAACTAGAAGGGTAAAATAAATAAGTCTGAGGGATTGAACTTGCTACTCTAAGAGCCTCTTACGCGTCTACAGTCAGAGAATATGGGGCCGGAGAGTCTTTAAGACCCCACTATTGAAAGTCTGTGTTTTTATGAATGGCATATTTATATTTATTCAGAAACATATATTCTAGCTTACAAAGGCTTAAAGAGAATAGGGGTTTCTTTCATCCTTTTTTACACAAGGAAGTCTGGTAGTATTGGTTCAGTGGCTCAAATGTGTCATGACCCATCATCATAGTTGGAAGAAAGCTGCCGTCATGCTAGACCTCACGGCTGTATTCAGGGCAGGAAGAGGGGGTGGGAATGGTATTGGCCATGTTTGTGCCTTTTATGGGAAAGCAAAATTCTCCCAGAAGTTCGTCACATGCTTCCTCTTATCTCTCTTTAGCCAGAACTGGACACATAGGGCCTCCCCTAGATGTAAGAGGAGCAGAGAAAGTGGGGACTGTCAGTGTTGTCACTGACAACATCGAGGGGCCGTCAGCATGAAGGAGGTGGAGGAGGAGTCAGTGGCAGCGCTGACCACGGATGCAGAAGCACATGAGTCCTCAACACTGGTGGACAGAATGTTTTTAACAATACTCACCGTTCTCATGATTCAAGCAAATTAATGCTAGGCTATTACTGCCATTAGGCCCAATGACTTTGCAGAATATAAAACAGATACGGGTTACTTGGTTTTGACCAGTACCTGCAAGTGGCTTTGATAGTCAGGTAGGGTTGTCCCAGTGAGGTTTATTTGCATTATGAGGGGCAATTTGCATGTTTGCATGTTATGCTTCTAATACCTAATGGTATTGAGCTGTGTAATAGACCCTTGGCATTTGTCCTGAGACTTTCAAGAACCACCTCGGATTTATGAAAAACACCAGTGAACAACAAACTGACATCAAAATACAGGCTCTGGCTCACGCACCACCTAAATGAACCATTCCCCAAACACTAGCTCACGGTGGGGGTGATTCAAATTAGTGCCTTAGCAAAACTACAAATTGCTATGTGTCATGGTCATCCAGGAGCTCTCACAAATCATCAAAACCATGAATGTTAGATTTGGAGACAGAAAAATGCCTACTATGTATTCTTCAAAATGCTTTCATAGCATCAGTGGAATACTATGATATAATTACAAGTTTTAGGTATTTAAGAAAATATTGAGGGGCACCTGCATGGCTCAGTCAGTAAAGCGTCTGACTCTTAATTTTGGCTCAGGTCATGATCTCGAGGTTTGTGTTTTTCGCCCCGTGTTGGGCTCTGTGATGAGAGGGTGGAGTTTGTGTGGGATTCTGTCTCTCCCTCTCTGTCTTCCCTGTCCACCCTCTCACACCACGTGCTCATGCTCCCTCTCTCTCTCTCTCAAAATAAAACAATAAGCATTAACAAAATGTAGAAATGGCTACAGTTTTACTATTTTTCATTTATTAAGAAGTGGTAAGAGGCTCTTGTCCTCTTCTAATTGTGTCCTCAGATACTGTTTCATCTGACAGATGATCAGGCCGAAGTTTGAGCTTCCTTCGTCTCACAAGCTTGACTCTGTCCAGATAAGGTCGTTGGGAGCCAGGGTCCTGCTTAATGTAAATGATCCTAGGATAGCTGGGTTTAGGCCTTCACAGAAGGGATGGTAGCCTGGAGGTAAGAGTGAAGCGGAGGAAGACGGGCAATCTAGCTCTGAAGAAAAAGAGGATGGTCAACATCAAGGAAAGGGCTGGGAATTGGGCCGCAAGTTTCCCTCCCACCTTTCTCTCTGTGCTATCCCACTGTCCCTCTCAGACTGTCTCCTACTGTGCTTATTTTTATTTTTAAAAAGTATTTATTTATTTTTGAGAGAGAGAGAAAGAAAGTGAGAACGAGAGCGAGAGAGAGAGAGAGAGAGAATGCACAAGCAAGGGAGGGGCAGAGAGAGGGAGACACAGAATCCAAAGCAGGCAGGATCTGAGCTGTCAGCACCGAGCTCTGACATGAGGGTTGAACTCATAAACCATGAGACCATGACCTGAGCTGAAGTTGGAGGCTTAGCTGACTGAGCCAACCAGGCATCCCTTCTCTTTTTGTTTTTTAAACACTTGCCCTCATGGATGGCATTCTGGAAAAGGAAGTATGCTAGGGTGCCTGGGTACATATATCCTTACTCACCCTTACTCAGACTATACCTATCCAGTGCATCTATTGGGATTAGGCCAACAAAATTGCTGATATAATTATGCTTACAAAAATGGCAAGTATATCAAAATATAACTGGTATTGTAATCACCAATTTTACTGTCTAATGTAAGATATACAACAACTCTGCAAGAGTGGAGGTCCATATGTTAATTTAGTCATTCCCTTGGTTTTATACATAATGTTTTCTTGAAAACTTGTAGGAAGTGAAATGTATAAGACTTCAAATAAGATTACGTGTGAGTTTTGTTACCAGAGAACTAAAAAACATTCTAACGTCTCTAATCACACCTTGCCTTTTAGGCACTGTCATCAATGATTCATGCGTTTTGTACATGTTCTTTCATTTTGTTATTTCCCTTCAGAACATAGCACAAGGCTGACCAGCTTGAAGTCAATGAGCATCTGATTGAGGCTAATGACTTATCACTTTCCGCAGGCCTAATGATTTCTCTCTTTGTCTCAATTGTATTGAGTTAATAAGACCTCTGCTCCTTATCATGGTATCAGCACTTTCATTGTTCTTCTCTCCCCTCATTTTTGTAACCTAGTAGGGAAAAAGAAATGCAATAAAATATTCATATAATCGCACAGACATTGTTTTACCTTCAGAAATGGGATGCATCTGGGTAGCAGTGCTGCTGTGAAACTGCCAACCGAGTATAGATGCAAAAAAGTTCTTGTTTATGGAGTTAAATCAATAAAGTATCAATGTATGGATTACTTAGAAGTTGGATACATGGAAATGACACACAACCTATCACAATTTTATAGTTGGCCCTCAGGAATATAATGTGTGTCCAAAGCTGAGGCCAGGAGCCAGTGTTCCAAACCAACGTTCTTTAATTTATTCAGCAAATAATTTATTGAACACCTGCTGTTATATGCAAAATGCTGTTCTAGGTGATAATGCTCTGTTTCATGTGATCCTGAACTAGAGTCTTTAGTGACAATCCTCTGATTCCAACTTGAGTTTCATCTTTGTAACTACTCACATTACCTCTTTGTCTTTGTGTCTGATGTTTTCTACTGTGGTGCTGCTTTTGAAAGAAACTTTCTGCTTGCAACATGTACCCGCTTGGATTTTTCTGTTGTCTAGGAGTAGAAGCCAGGCCATATCAGACTCCAAAATCTCCATTTATGTGGCTGCATTACTCTAGAATATAGACAAGGAGCCTTGGAAGAATCTCTGTTGAGTGATCATGACAAATGTTTGCAGCCCCTACAGCCAAGCATTAAAATGTAGCACTCTCAAGCGATAACCAAATGGCAAGAGAAATTCTTTCCTATTTTTCTACCTCTAGTCTCAAGGTCGTTTGTGAAGCTTTCCTATTCTACTTCTAGTCCCAAGGTTGTTTGGTCTCGTAGGAAAGAAACCCCCACCATGTCTTTCATGAAGTGGCATGGAAAATGAGTTTGCTCTGTAAATGAGTCACAGGTTGCATTTTTAGAAGTAGGCACAGAGGTAGAGCTTAGTGTGCAGGACATTTATTAGAAATCAGCACCTATGGAAGGAGGAGGAAGAAGCAGGATTGGGTAGAGGGAAACGTTGAACTATGATACAGTCCCACAGACTGGGATAAAATATTTACAAAATATATATCTGATGAATGACTTGTAGCCAAAATATAAAGAGAATTCTTAAAGCTAAATAATAAGAAAACAAACAACCAAATTAAAAAATGGGCAAAATCTAAACAATCACTGCACTAAGCAAGCATATGAAAGTATAAGTAAGAAAGATAGTAAGTAAGCATATCAAAAGATGCTAAACATCATTTGTCATTCGGGAACTGCAAATTAAAAGAAGAGTGAGATACCACTGCATACCTACAAAAATGAAAAAGAAAGAAAGAAGGAAAGAGAGAGAGAGAGGGAGAAAGCAAGAAAACAAGCAAGCAAGTAAGAAGTTAAGAGTAAAAAAAGTCCTGATTGTACCAGTTGCTGGTAAGAATTGAAAGAAAGAAAAAGCCCTCATTTATTTCTGGTGAGAATGCAAAATGGGACTGTCACTTTGGAAGATGGTTTGGCAGTTTCTCACAAAGTTAAGCACAGTCTTACCATCTTCTCTAGGGACACTCTCCTAGTTATTTCTCCAAATGATTTGAAAACCTATGTCTACACAAAAGCCTGCATATTAATTTTTATAGCAGGTTTATTCACAATTGCCCCAAACTGAAAACAACCAAAATATCCTTCTGTAGTTGAGTGGATAGACCTTGGAGCATCCATTCAGCGGAATATTCTTCAGTGATAAAATGAAATGAGCTACCCAGCCACAAAGAGACCAGAATCCATCTTAAATGCATATTGCTAAAAAAGGGAAACCAGTTTAAAAAGGGCATGTATTATTTGATTTCAATTATATGACATTCTGGAAAAAGTAAAGCCATAAAGACAATGAAAAGATAAGTGGTTGCCAAGGGCGTGGGGAGATGGGAGTGTAGGTTAAGTAGGTGAAGCATGGGAGATTTTTTAGGACAATGAAATTATTCTGTATAATATTGTAATTGTGATAAATGACATTACATATTTGTCAAAACCCACTGAACTGCACCAAAGAGAGTGAACCTTAGTGTATGAAAATTAAAATCATGTAGGAAGTCAAGAGGAATCCCAGAATGTAATGCAGACTATGACAAAACAATCTAACTGTTTGGCAAATACACGAAGCAGCTTCAACGAAGGAAGGGTCAGGAAGAAAGGAGCTGACCTAAGAAACTTTGGAAATGAGTGGAATCTGTAAAACTAAGGGCAAAAGTAGCTTCACATCAGCATTTTATTCTAGTTGATAAAGTTGTATCTCATGAGACTCTGGGCTAACAATTCTGATAATGCTACACATCTATACTGGAATTGAACAATTAGGTAGATGGATGGCGGGGAGTCAGAGTCAGGTTTCTTGATATTGGAGTGGAAGTTTACAGATAAGCAAGAAGAGGAGGCTAGAATGATCTATATGGTAGTGAATTAGAGATATCAGTATGAATTCATGTTTAGCCTAATATAGATATGGATACTCACATACAGATATATTTATAGTAATGTGTAAATGCCTGAGTTAGTGTCTACACATATGTCTCCTTGCTTGTTTGGTTACCTGAGGGCCACCTAGCAGCAGCCTTCTCCTTACCAGTAATAACCAGCAGGTTTGGTATCTAGATCATGGTTAAAAAAATTTTTTTTGATGTTTATTCATTTTTGGGATACAGGGACAGAGTGTGAGTGGAGGGAGGGAGGGAGGGAGAGAGAGAGAGAGAGAGAGCGAGAGAGACAGAATTCAGAGCAGACTCCAGCCTCTGAGTTGTCAGCACAGAACCTGAAACGGGGCTTGAACTCATGGACTCTGAGATCATGACCTGAGCTGAAGTCGGACGCTTAACCAGCTGAGCCACACAGGTGCCCCTAGATCATAGTTTTTAATAGCATTCTCCCACACCAGAAGTCAGATATTCTAAGACTAAAGGCAGGAAATATACCAGATGAGCCTGGAGCATCTTGTAATGCTAGAAAGTAAGAAAGTACTAAGCAAACAAACAATCCCCCCTCATAGTGACGGGGATATGTCAGAGGGACCTAGAAATCCCAACTGGAGGAGCTTCCAATGGCCAAAGCTAGAACAATTTGATCAACAAAACAGTACTGGATTATAACCCAAGGTATAAAATCAGTATCTGTTGTTCATACTGATGCAAATAAATGATTAAATAAATAAATACATGGGGAGAAAGAATACAGAAATATCCTGTGCAAGTGAAATCTGAATAATTTATGTGGATAATATGCCTTCAAGGATGTGGAACATAACTCTTGATTCCCATAGTGTAGGCTATGCATTGTGACTTCTTCCCAAAATAAAATATGGAGAAGATGGGATGGGAGGACAGTAACTTTGCAGTTAAAAATCTGGCAAATACAACCTCAGTCAGATGATTAAAGCCAAAAGCAACAGTATTACTGGCATTGTGTGTAGACTTGATGGAACGTGATGACAATGGCACTTAGCCTCTGGGGTCTTCCTCCCCCAAACCCATAATCCTTGTCTATTCATGAGAAAAAGATCGGACCAATTGTAACTGTGGGACACTGTACCAAAAAAACCTGACTAGAACTCCTCAAAACCATCAAAGTCATCAAAAGCAAGGACATTCTGAGAAACTGTTACAGGCCAGAGGAGCCTAAAGAGACATGGCCACTAAATGTACTGTGGTGTCCCGGATGGGGTCCTGACACAGTACAAGGACATTAGGTAATCTGAATAGAGTATGGACTTTAGTAACAATGTATACATGTTGGTTCATTAATTATGATAAATGTGCCATAGTAATGGAAGGTTTTAATAGTAGGAAAGCTGTGAGGTTTATGGGAACACTCCATACTATTTTTGGAATTTTTCTGTAAATTTAAAACTGTTCTAAAATATGAAAGTTTATTGTCAATTAAAAAATACATGGCAAACATTGTGGCAGGGATGGGGATGTGTTAGACATGACCCTGTCCTTAACTACAATGTGTGAGTCCACAGGAGTGTGAACATACAGTTTAGTGTTCAGGTTGGGAAACAGATGCATAATCAGAAGGCTTTGGAAACCTGGAGTTTTATTTTATTTTATTTTGTTTTTTATTTTATTTATGAAATTTGGGGTTTAAGATTGTCTGAAGACATCTATCCCACATCCTCTGAAAAAGCCAATGTTCTTTCTAAAATTTCTGTGAATACCAAGTTTGGGGTGGCGGTGACCTTCCTATTTCTAGCTCTAGTATTCTGTTGTGGATGAGATTGTGACCTTTCTTCTCCAGCTGACATCATGTGGGCCAAGAGCAAATGATCAAGAAAGAATTCTTGAGATATTTTTCGGTGCAAAAAGATGTTTTTATTAAAGCAGGGAGACTTTGGGCAAAACATTGCTGTCCAGGGGATTGTGAAGAGGGACTGATTGCACACTTAAACATTTTTAAAAAATGTTTATGTATTTTTGGAGAGAGACAGAGACAGAGACAGAAGGAGACACAGAATCTGAAGCAGACTCCAGGCTTTGAGCTATACACACAAAGCCTGATGTGGGGCTCGAACTCATGAACTGTGAGATCATGACCTGAGCCAAAGTTGGATGCTCAACTGATGAGCCACCCAGGCACCCCATAACCATTTAATTTTAGAACAGATTTACAAAAAATTATGAAGTTAGTAGTTTTACATATATAATTGATTGAGCTGCACAAGTGCCCCTGATCACACACTTTTAGGTTGGGGTGGAGGGAGAGATAAAGGAAGTTTCCCCAAACCATTTTATCTGCTAAAGAAGACTTACTTTGGGGATGCTGGAGATCTGGTTGTTGTCAAGCTAGTTGCTTTTTGCCTTCAGCGAAGCATTAACAGTAAGGCACTTGTGAGTTCCTTCAGAAAAGTCAAACTCTCCCTGTCTCCAGTCTTGGTAAATGAGCTGCAAGGTGTAAGGACATTTAATTTTATCTACATTTCTTTTGCCTTTGTTCTCCTCATCACTGCCACTGTCCTCTGTTTAGATTTGTGCTGCGGCACTGTTTTCTTCTGCCTGTTTTCTTCTTTTTTTTTGCCTACCCACATGTGTTGTCAGACTTTATTGAAGATATAAAAGATGTTTACAAAGACAAAATAATTAGAAGTATAGATATGATACCCTGTTCCTAAAGCTTCCTTGGCCATTCCACCATAGGGAACTTCTCAGTGGTGTTCCTCGTTTGCAGACTCGAGCTTCCTGCCATGTCTGGTCCTCCCGCTCTTATCCATTACTCTGGATCATTTCTTCTGCAGCAAAGTTTACCTCTCTTTTGATGTCTTGTCCTTACAAGGCAGGTTTGGGAAATCACCTTCTCCATCCAAAGCAGACTAGAGAAGTATGTTTCTTAATAAAGACAAGTTCTTCTAAAAAGCAAACAAATAATAAAATAAAATAAAACAAAATAAGGTAAAGTAAGATGAAATAAAAAGTGTGAAAGTAAAATAAAATGAAATGAAGTATAAAATGAAATCTCAGGTGCCAACCGTTAAAATAGTAATTTCCTGATACTGCTGTATCAGGTCAGAAAACAAACTGAGTATGTCAGAAAAGGAAGGCTTGTTAAGCAGGTACGGGACAATATCATCTACATCAGTTGCAGGACATAAATTGGGATGGTTGTAGCTGGACTCTGGGAAGAGGGGATCTGTAGTCTCTCCCTTGTCTTCCTTCTGCCTTTCTGTAAGGAAATGCCTGCTTCCTTCTCTCCTCACAGGTCTTGGACAACTCACCTGCTTTCATTTGGACAACAGCAACACCCCAAAATGCCAGCCCAGCTCATCAGTGCTGCCTGGTATTTCAGTTCAACTCTTCCTTGGTATTTGGCTCAGTTTAGACAGTTTTTCTGATTTCTCATCAATCAGCTTTGGTAGGGGAACAGAGTCAGCTTCACCATGGCCACGGCCAGAGGTGCTCACAGATGCTGGTTGTTATCTGTGGGTTATTGAGGTTCTTATTTATTGAATTGTTTAGAACAGCTTCCCTAGCCAGCCACAGCCATATTCTATAGCAATTGTGTAAGAGTCTGTACTTTCATACTTTCTTCTTCCTTCTATTATGACTTCTTCATCCTGAATTGATTAAGAGGGTCCATATTTCCTCGAGTGTCTATCTCAGTTGGAAGAAAGGTCAGGGAGTATACTAATCATGACTCTTTTGTTGCAAGCTATCAAAACCCAAATTCAACTATCTTAAGTAGAAGAGGGAATGGATGATAGAGTAGTTTCAAGGTCAAGGGATGAACTAATGGATTTGGGGCACCTTGACAAAAGATTCACATATGTTGCTCCATTTCTCATCTTCTTTTCTTTGGCTGCTCTTTGCAGGCAGGTCCGTCCTTACAGCCCCAGCATTTCATCCCCCTACTTCAGCCACTCCAGTAGGAAAGAGCCTGTTTTTATGTCATGTCTGTGGATCAGTACCAGGGAAGAGTTCTGGGCAGCCCACCTGGGGTCACACACTGTCTGCTTGGATCAGTCACTGTTGGCAGGGGTGCGGGGGCTTGTGATTGGTTGGGGGTAGCCACTGTGCACCTCTTAGGACAGTGGTTTAGGGCACTATGACTGATGGCATCAGAATGGCAGGAGGTGAATACAGGACAGACAAGTCAGCTTCTGTCTACTCCTAAAAGCGTGCTACTTTTTCATGCTGGGATAGTGAGTGTAAATATATTGTTGGAGAGACACTGGGAATAGAAGAGGTAGGAGGGTCTGATAGGTAGAAACCTTCCTTCCTCAGGACTGCTTAACCTGTGCCCCTTTCTCAGAAGCAGGACAAAGCAAAACTCACCTCGACATGATGGATCATGGGATTTGGAGGGCATGAGGTCCAGATAAACCAGCTTGGGAATACATCCAGGGATCAGTAGAGACTGTCACTGGGCTCTGGGGTCTCACCTGGACTCAGAACATCAGCAGGGATGAATGTGTGTCTTCTGTGTGGTTTCCACTGAAGCCTCTGAGCAATAGGCTCCTCATTCTGAACCGGTCTGGAACCTCTCAGCTGGCCATGATTGCGAGTACTCTCATCCTGGGCTTTCACAAGTCTGAATAAAGAGTTTGAAAAGGTCTTTATTTTTCTCCTGCCTGAGAGGTTGGAGGCCCCACTTCCTGGGGGCCATTCCTAGTTCTGAATAAGAAAGTGGCTAAAGTGGTAGCATATGGGAGTCTTTTTTCTTCTTATTAATGGTTGCAGCGGATTATAAAATGAAACCCAGCAGGCTTGGAAGGGCTTGCATCCATTTCAAAAGCACCAGTACATTCAGAGGCCAAAGAAATCTTTTGAGAGTGCACTGCAAAGAGTGTTGTCAGTAGTATTTGTCGCTGTAAGCCTGGCAGGGCTTCTGGAACAAACCGATGCCATTTCATTCCAGTTCCAATCACAGTCTAGTGGAGTGGAGTCAGAGGCCAGCTGGGGTCTCTTCTTAGACTCAGGAGAAAGCTACGTAGGACTCATTCAGAAAACATTTGTGGAGGGCTTTCTTGTCTAGGACCAGCTCCGGGGCCCTCCAGGCTGCACATCCCTGCCCTTGGGGAGCTCACAGTCTAAACAATAGAAATTTGACAATCACATACAACCATAGTTTAGGATTGAATAAGAATAGAACCCCGAGGGAGGTAAAGGCCAATAAGCTGACCTGGAGGAGAGAGACATTTTCTTTAACCAGGTAAAGGAGAAGGAGGTGATGAAGTCGGGAGTAGAAAAGGGAAGGAATATAGTTTTGTCACTGGGGACTTGTCCTTAGAGTTCAAAGAGAAACATCAGAAAGAAGTATCAGAAGTCTAACTGCCAAATCTTAGAGTACTTAAGTGATTTTGTGATATCTCCCAAGTAGACAGTGAAACATTCCAAGATTGGCTTAAAGCAAGGCGTTTTGAAAGAGTTACATGTGAATTAAAATACCTCTCTCGTTATTGTAGTATTTCACAATACTTTCCAAATCCAGACTTTTTTCTTCTTTCTCCATAGGTCCTATTCACTTAAGAAATGGGAAGACTGGTAAGAGGGGTGAGCCTGCCAATAAAATCCTTGTCCCCAGTTAGTAGAGATTAACCGGAGATCTCTTCCAATAATCTTCCCTTATTGTGACATATAGATCCCACTCATGAGCCCTGAAAAGTTCCAGATTAGAGTGAGGCTAGAGTTGCCAGATGAAATATAGGACACACAGTTAAATTTGAATTTCAGATAGACAGATAAACAATGGGTAATTTTCTTATATCAGTATGTCCTGGCTCAATCCAGGCTTGTTTGGCATCTTAGCACTAAATGAATAGCATGATTTCTCCTCTTTATCTAGGTTTATTAGATAACATCATTATCAATGTCACATGCTTGTCAAAACAAGTCCAAACACCCGTGTCCCTGTCCTAACTCCTCATAGTATAACAGAAGGGGGACTCAAGGTAGATCAGGGGAAAGGCACTGGCTGAGCATATAAACTAACAAGTTAATCTTGGGAGCATTAAAGGTCTGATTGCCATTCTTTTTTTTATTATTTTTAAATGTTTTTTATTTATTTTTGAGAGACACAGAGAGACAGCGTGAGCAGGGGAGGGTCAGAGAGAGAAGGAGGCACAGAATCTGAAGCAGGCTCCGGGCTCGAACCCTTGAGCGATGAGATCTTGACCCAAGCCGAAGCCGGACACTTAACGGACTGAGCCACCTAGGCAAGATTGCCATTCTAAACTCCATCCCAGGTTTGGATCTTGGTCAGGGCCTCTTATCCTGTTCTCTTCCACTGTCCACAGTATTCAGCGAATCACCTTCACCCCAGACGTGTGCAAAAGGAGAGCAGAATGGTTGAGCAGAACTTGGAGGCTGAGTTCATGGGAAGTGGAACGCAGGGGAGAGTGAATGAGGAGGTTAACAGGATGAACTGAAATGAGGCCAAGCCTAAGGCAGTGAGTCCTCTCAGCTGGGCCTGAGTGGTTGGCTCCACTAGGGGGATGCCCTGAGAGTATAGAATCAAGGGCCCATAAGTATTGAAGCAACTGGGGCCATGTTGATAAAAGCAGTACTTCTTGAACTTTAACATCCATACAAATTACCTGGGGATCTTGTTAAAGTGGAGATTCTGATTCAGCAGGTCTGGGTGGGCCCTAAGATTCTGCATTCCTAATAAGGTCCCAAGTGATCCTGATACTGCTAGAACATGGTTCACATTTTGAGTGGTGTTAAAGAGAAATTGCACTGGACATTTGTTAAAAATGGCAAGGAAGGCTTTATTCAATGGGGAGAGAGATTGAATTCAATGTTGAATTCAGCTGGTGCAGGTGGGGATTTATAGCTTCCAGGCAGAGTGAGGGAGAGGGTGGAAAATTACTAAAAGGAACTTGATTGGGTATCAGGGGGGATTCTTGCTCAACTGACTTAGCAGGATTTGTGCTAAAACCACCAGGCTTTATGCTTAACAATAGATTGTCAAATTGTGAACACTCTCCCCTCCCTTCCTGCCAGGATCATGCATTGCTGATGTTTTATAAACATTGAAAAAAAATTCAATACCTCAAAGTTTTTCCAAAGAAGAGGAGCCAGTGCATGCAGTGATTTGCCCATTCAGCAACAGGGGGCTCAGCTGAAGGTCATCTTATCTTAGGGGCTTGGCCACAGCATTTCCTCAAGGCGATGATGGGTAAAGGCTCTACTCTTTTAGCCACATTGAGAACCTTTCCCATTATCTTTCTCTGTGACTTATCCTCAGTGGCCAACAGCACCTAAAAACCCCCTAAAGACTCCCCAGGGAGGGCCTGCAGACTGTCCTTGGAGGAGAGGTATCTACCTATAGATGTGGGCAGAGGGAGATGTGGGAGATGTGGGCAGAGGAACAGGTTCACGAGTTCTATTTCTTCTCAGATCAGGACAAGAGAAGACTTCAGCGGAGAATGCAGAATGAAGGAGGATCCTCTCCCCAGGGTCTGGGGTTGACTTCCTCTCATGCTTCCCTCCTTCCTTCCATGCCACTTTACGTAGCCCAGAAGGTTTCTGTGACCTTGTCTTTTCCGTATTTGCCCAACATTTGTTTCTTTCCTTTATTTACAACTTTGTTGCTTCATTGTTTGATTTTCTTCCTTGTGAGGCGGAGGGAGATGTGAAAGGAAAAAGTCCCAGGACTTGGAGCCTGGCAACTAAGGTCCTTCTTCCACACCACTGCTTTCCTTGAAGATACGGAGATGAGTGATGGTAGAAGTAAGAGAGGTCACTTCCAGATGAGCTCTCCATTGATCTTGGGCAACTCATCAACTACCTTTGGCCCCATCTTCCGTATTTAAAAAGTGAGGGTAGAAATCACTCTTCTTTGCCCACATTCAATACATGGATAGGAAGGTGTTGTGTGGAGTGTAAGTTTCAGATCACACGTTGGTTACTTTGGCTACTAGGAGCCGTATTTTAAGGAGAGAACATATTTTAAGAAGTAGTTTCTTCAAATGAATAAGATAAAGGCGTGGTGAAAACAGTTCTGCAGTGAAAAGTATGCTTCTTTCCCATCCTAAGTTCTTTCTCAGAACAGTAGTTACTTTTAACCAGTTTCACATGTTTTCTCCAAAAATGTTCCCTGCACAGATAAGCATTTGCATATATGTATGCTCATGTATGTTTATATATGTAAAGTTGTACGTACTTATTTTTAAGCAAATGATACCATACTTCTCTGTCTTTCTGTTAACTGTTTTGTGATTATTCCAGATCAGCGTGTTAGATTTTCCTCATTCTCTGTCGCAGCTACACATTATTTGACTGCTCATCATCACATACTAATTACAATTTACTCAACCTTATTTCTAGTGATGGACTTTTAATTTGTTTCCAGTGACTGGCTATTTCAAGTTATGCTGCAACAGCCTTCCTGAACATTGGTGTCTCTATACAATCGATCTGTATCACGACTATCAGAAGCAGAGTATCTGGGTCCAAGCGTGTGAGCACTCTACAGTTTAGTAGAAATCACCAAATTGCCTTCTAGAGAAATGTCTACAATTTACATTTGCACCAACCTAGTTTTTCCATACCCCTCTACCAATACTGTGAACCAGTTTGTACTAATAAGAATTTATAATGCTATCTCATTGCTAGTTTAATTTTGTGCTGCTGTAGTTTTGAGTGAGCTTGAACATATATCTCTCTGTGGGCTTAAAAACTATATGTCTGTGCACAGCTTGAGTATGCTCTTTTTCCATTTGAAAAAGCACATATTAAGAGGGCTGGCCCAGATTGGCCTGGCTCAGCAGGGCCACTCTCCCCGAAGCTTATCTGGGGCTCTTTCTCAGCTCCCCTAGCTCCCGTGTCTCTGTTTTTGGTGTCTAGATGGTGCTCTGGCAGTCATGGAAGCCCTAGGCTATGTATCTGCGCAAGCGCATCCATCCATTTGCCCCCGATAAGTGAAAGCTGACTGCACAGTTCTGTATTTATTTATGGCTTTTCTTCCAGCCACAAGGAGTATTTTATTCCTCTTCACTCAATTCCTGAGAGCTGGTGTGAAACAAGTGTCTTCTCAATTTTATAGTGCAGCAAATGGAGATGTGAAGACATATAATTGGCTGTCCGAGCACCTAGGGAGACAACCGCCAAGTCTGAGCATAAGATGTTTGGCTGTGCCACTGGGTGGAGTACTGTACTAGGCGTGTGGAGATGTGTACTTTCTGCTTCCAGTTTTTATATGGATTTCTTGAGAGACTGGGCACAATGTATTCCATCTCTCAGGTCATCAGACCGCAGCGAAGTTCTGACACCTGTGGAAAGAGGGGGAAGGAAGGAGGGTGGGGTCAGCTAGTAGAGTAAAAAATCTGAGAACATCTCAACTGTGCAGATGGGGAACTCCAGAGTGGAGATTACTCACTGGAGAATCATCTCAGACAGAGACTGTTGGGCCCTTACACCCCTGTGTGTGTTGTCATTGGCTAGGAGCTGCTCTGGCAGACGTTGACTGGCCTCGGTGTGAATACTGGGGTGTGTCCTAAGACTTTGCATTTGGAGGCTTTTAGCTACCTACACTCTTCATGGCAGACTCTCCCCTGCACGAGCTCTGGGCAATAGCCCCCAAGGCTGCCAGGGCTGGTTTGTTTGGGTGGTTTTGGTCGGAACTGGCGGTGTTACTCTGGGCCCCTCCAAAAGCTTTGCAAGTCTGGAGACATAATTATTCCAGGATTAAGCAATAATTATATTCATCTCCTTCCTATACTTTTAAAATTTATTCTTAAAATTGCTTAAGGGAGGTAATCTGTTCTTTCTTACTGTGGAATGTTTAAAAATATATTTTCTCAACTGTTTATGGAGTTTGCATAATTTGGGACTCATCTGGACACAAGGGAGGGGCCAAGTACCAAGACAGTGAGAAAATCCCATACCCTTAGGTGTTTATGGGCAGAGGGACACAGTATGCCCAGATTTCATAAGAGGAAAGAGGCACATGGAATTTTCAGTGGTAGCCCTTATTTGAGTTTTCTTAGGACC
>PJEM01006646.1:0-107919 GCA_004023845.1 Helogale parvula | reverse complement strand
CTCAGACTCCCAGCCTCAGCCCTGCCTGGATCTCAGACTCCCAGCCTCAGCCCTGCCTGGATCTCAGACTCCCAGCCTCAGCCCTGCCTGGGCCTCAGACTCCCAGCCTCCAGGACAATTAATGTCTGTCTCTAAGGCACCCTGTACGTGGTCCTCTGTTACGACAGCCCAATCAAAAGAATAGAACCCCATGTGTAGGTGGAAATCAAAGCATGCCTGATGCACCCCCAAGCAGGCTGCGTTTACGTCTAGCAGCCACTGGAGGGGCAAGGGGGGGTCTGCTCCCTCTTCCTCACCCTCAGAGCACCCCACATGGGTGGTGGAAGGCTTGGGTAAGGCTCGTTTCTGAAATACTCCTGAGCCTCGGTTGTTCCATATGCCAGGAACCCACTACACGTTTCCACAGCCTGGTTAAAATCTCACGTCCATCCAAGCCGGAGCCGGGGGTCTGGTTCCTTACTTCCTGTCCCTCTACAGGAGTATCCTTGTATTTAGGTTCTCAGATGTCCCCTCCCATCCCCACCATCTGTAGTTCTGACCAGAGTCACATGCTCACGTAAGCCCCTTGTGCACAAGCCCAGTGAAAATGCAGACACTGCAAGCCTTACCTGTGGAAACCTTGGTCCAGGTGATGAAGGGTGTGGGTCTCCCCGTTGCCTCACATGGGAACACAGCGTCCGTCTCTGCGGTGACAGACACAGTCTGAGGGGACTTGGTGATAATGTGGGGCTTTTCCCCATGCGTCCAGAATTTGGATGCAGGTGGTCCCCCAGCGGAGAACAGCTTGGAGCTGCTCTGATGGAAGCTTCTGGAAGGCTGGCCAGAGGACACCATGATGGGGATGGAGCTCCGCGTGGAGGACACCACAGGGATGTTCTGTAGGTTGGTGGAGGGAGACCCCGTGGCCCGGGGAGGGTGCAATAATGGAGGTGCGGGGGGACCAAACTCCATGTGGATGATGCTCTGAGAATGTATCCTATTGTAGGGACCCGGGTTGACTTTTCTCTCTCTTGTGCCAGGGGCAGGAGACGTTGGCATCTGGGGCTTCGGAGTAACTCCCCACTGTGGGAAAGACAGAGTCCTGTTGAAAAAGAAAGGGAATCTTCCATTGGGATAATGGGGGACCCTTGAACTTGGAAGCCTTCCAACAGGTTCCCTTAGATCCGGGATCTTGTTATTCCCAAAGACCTTGGGGTTGACACTGAACCGGTCCGTTCCTTGGTCGGTAACCTTGTCAGGAACGCGAGGTTTGGGCTTCTGTGTGGGAACAAGGGGACTTGTACTTGGTAATCTTGGAGTCGTCGAGTGCTTATTTTCAGGAAACATCCTTGAAGGGTACGCCGTTATTTCCGGTTGGTTGGTCAAGTGACGAGGGGGCTGGGGAGTTTCGAAGTATCGAAAGGAGCCTTCTGTGGCCATGTGTGGTGGTCTCACTGTCCCCCTCGGTGGGACTGGCTTGGCAGGAACCCTGGCTGGCTGGGGGGAGACCGGGACCCTCCCAGCCTTACCATCAGGTCCGCGCGGAAGACTGTTTTTGGTCTGTCCATCAACTGCTTCCTTGTCCAGCTCTTGCTTTGGGGTCAAGGCAAATTTATCCCGGTCGGGAGAAGGCGTGGATAATTCCTGTGGCCTCGATACATGCTGAGTTCCGTCCTTATTCACGGGGGCTGGTTTGGTTTCTGGGATACCCACGTAATTCAAGAAAACGTTTTCGTTGGAATCTGTTGATGTTGGAGGTGTCTCTGAAGCAAGAGTTGTGGGCTCCGTGAAGGTCTGTGTCACAGGCACAAGAGTGGTGGCCAGGGATGGGGAAGCAGCCTCCTCCACGGGAGCGGGAGTCGAGGCACGAGTCCGAGGTCGAACTTCAGCTGGCGTGGATTCGTGATGATTGTGAGCACCGATGGCGGTTTCTCCCTGACTTGGAGACGGCTCTACGTTTGTGCTTGAGACAGGGGTTGAAACAACCACTTCTGGTTGAAACAGAGTCGATGCTGCAACTGATGGAGGAAACGCAGAAGGAAAACCTAGATCCTCCGACCGTTTAAGGAAAGGTGAGTCTGTGAGGGTTTGCACAGAGCCGGCAGCAGGTGTGTGTGTGTGCAGCCGCCCAGGCTGGGCTGCCCCTGGGGGATTCCAGTGTGAGGCTCCGGGAAAGGTCGATGGAGCAGATGCCTCCTGGAATTCTCCCCTGGTGGAGACCTCAGAGCCAGGAGGTGATACAGCAAAACTGATGGGGTCACCAGGGACTGAGCTGTCGGTTTTATACTCATTCATGTTTGTGACACCGTAATTCTTCACTTCCTTTCCATCCGATATAGGTGTATAGGTGACTGGAATGGTCTCATGGAGTTTATTGGGTGACAACTGTCTTTTTGTGGCTGTTGCCATAGAATCTCCCACTGTAGTCATGTCCTGTGGGTCCCCGGATGTCAGAGAATTGGTTGTAGATAAGAGTGGAGTTTCCGGACTGGAGACAATGACGTTTTTATGTTTGTTTTTTGGGGAAGGGCTGGGTGTCAAGGCAGACATGGGAAAGCGCATTGTAGACGTCGAATATCGATGTTTATTTGGCCTCTTCCCGTGTTTCCTTCTTGGGGTTCCTTTGGAAACTGGTTCTGCCTGCTTCTCACTTTGCGGCTGCTTGGGGATACCCACTGTGCTGTCCGTCCAGGATGTCGGCACCGGTGAACTCCCCACGCGCCCTGGACCCTTCGCATCTGGTACTTGAGTAGGTGGAATAGAAAAAGTCTCTGTGGGGGCAGCAGGCGTGGGAGGGGTTTGTTTATGCCGGTGTCGGAATCGGTGGGGGCGTAATCTTTTCCTCCCGTTGGGTCTCTTGCGAGAGGTGTGAGTGGTCAGGTCCCAAGCCAAAGTGGCCTTTTGGGTTGGTGTCACTGTTGGTACCGTGGCGGTGTCCTTGTCAAAGAGAGCACCAAGTGTGGTCTCCAGGGGACCTTTAGAGGTAGTGATGCTGTTTGTCATTCTGGGGGCAGAGTCAAGGGGAGTGGTCGACTTGACTTGCTTTCCCAGACTCTCAGGACCTCTGGACTTTGTGGGGTCTGTTTCTGGTGTATCTCCTTCCTGTAGTGCGTGAGAATTGTCTTCTGTGTCCTTTTCAGTCAGTGGATTTCCCTGAGTGGTTAAAGCACCTTTCCCAAGCGGGGTGTTATGTGTTTGTCTCTGTGGATGACCTTCTGGTAGGACAGCCGCCTCCCCTAATGTGAGACCATCTAATGGCTCAGATGTCCTGGAGTCATCGACCCACAAGACGGGGGTTGGCGTCAGCTGAGGAAAGGTCAGCTCTTTCCTGTTCTCTTCCTCTGGCTGTGAGTTGGTCTCCAAATCTGGGTAAATGTATGGCACAGTCTCAGACTCAGCCAAGGCGACGGCACCCAGTGGAGATTCATACCCAACTGATGTAGGCTCTGGCACGGATCCGACCTCCAGTGCAGGCCAGCTCTCTGCGCCTGTGTTTCCACTGGTGGGCTCTTGGTAGACTGTGTCCGGGGTCTGGGGAGGAGGAGAAGACTCATAAGGCATGGATATCAGTGCCATGGTCGCAGCCCACTCTGGATCAACCTGAGTGGGCATTGCATCCTCAGTCTTAGAAAAGTCAAGGTCGATAAATTCTTCCAGAGGCGTGCTTGACACTTTGGGTTCAGCAAGAATCACTCCATCACGCCCACTCTCCAGCCCCGTCCTGGTTGAGGACACGGTGCTGGAAACCTGATCTTCCTCACCAAATAGAGACGCATCTGCTGAGGTTTCTTCAGCGCTGGTGGTGGTCTGTGCAGGTGACACCGAGGGTGGAGGAACAGCAGGCAAAAGGGGTGTCGCCTCTGGGCTCACGGACGGAGGAGTGGTGGATTTAATGCCCTGGGGAACCTCAGTTCCCTTGGGGAGGTTTTTCCCGCGTACTCGGGCTAAAATATCTGCCCAGCGTTCTGGATTAATCTGTTTGTTTGCCATATTTATCCTTCGTCTGGACTCAAACACCCTGCGACCTTCGGCGACGTTCGTCTCTGGTTCTTTTTCGGAATTCTTCCAGGGCTTGAGTTTCCTTCGCCCTTTCTTGGGTTTCTTACCGCCGGTGACGGCATCATCTTTTGCTTTCATGAGCGTCTCTTGGTCCTCTGCGTGTAGAACTCTCCTTGAAGCGTTCTCTTCCTCTCCTGTGCCGGAACCGCCTTCGTCCTCAATGACGTCTCCTGGCAACCTGGAAAGACGCTTCCCACCTGGGTGTCTGCCTTTTTTCCCCCGGCCGGATCCTTTCTTACTCACAGTGACTCCCACCGTAACGTGATCTACCCCTTGCTGGTTGACAGCCACACATCTGTAGTAACCGCCGTCGCTGACTTGGACCTTTGGGATGGAGAGAGTTCCGTTGGCCAACATGTAGGCATGAGACGTGTTAGCCACATCATTAACTATCCTTTTGTTTGGAAGGATCCACGTGAGCTGGGCTTCGGGAATGGCCAGCGCACTGCAAGGCAACAGCACGGGCTCCCCTGGGTTCCTTTGAATTGTCAGCGTGTGTCCGTCCGGTGGCTGAGTGGTGTGCGGTTGCACAAACACCCTGTACACCATGCGGTCCATTTCATCCCTCACCTGAGCAATGCACTGGTACAAACCTGAGTCTGACTGCTCCGTTGATCTGATCCTCAGCCAGCCGCTGGTCAGGATGGAGAACTTGCCATCCTGGTCCTCCATGGGCGCTTTGAGGACAGAGCCATCCGGGAGCACCCAGAAGATGGATGGACTCTCAGAAGCCTTCACGTTACAGCTGAGCTGGCACGGACCCCCTTCCAAGACCGTGTGGGCTGTTTGCCCTGCGCTGCTGGGCTCAATCATGACCCAGCTTCTGCTCCGAGACCGCCTGGCCTCCTTGGCGGGCATCGTTAGCGAATAGTGGGAATAGTAGGAGAGCAGCACCTTTTTGGCCGTACTCAGACGTCGGTTGAGTTGGATGTCGATGGACGGCTGCATGACCCACTCTGGTTCCGCAAGAATGTGGGCTCTGACGCCTGTGTAGTAAAGGGCGTCGTCATCGGCGTCTTGCCTGTACTGGAAGCTGACCTTGGGGTCTTTGCCGAGCGTGACTTCCTGGTTCAGCTTCACGGGCACCTCACTGTAATACGCGATCAGTTTCCACAGTTTCTCATAGTTTTCCCGAGTCATGGGACACTCGAAGTCCATAGCGACCGTTGCGTTTATATCGATCTCTTGCGGATCAGTCTGGTTCAAGTGAACTCTGTACAGGTCTGTAGGCTTCTTGATGCCACAGATCAGGTTCACTGTGTTCCCATGTTCGTCTGTCATGTTCAAAGAGATGTTCCACGGGGGGACCTGGAAGCCGTCCAGGGAGAGCTCGCTGTCACCGTCCTCTTCTTGTTCCTGCTCCTCCGCGCTGTTCCCGCTCCGGTTCTGTCTCAGAGGCGACTCGATGGAAGGCTTCAGACAAGTAATGTCCTGGAGCTTTTGAATCTCTTGTTTGTGGAGTTTCTGGGGGCTGGAGCACATGGCGCATAACTGGCCACCTTCATAGGCTTTGTCCTTTTTACACTTCAGAGTTCCTAAAACACATAATCAGACAAACATGTTACAATAAGTTAGTGAGCCCAAGAACTATGTGTCTGGCCCACGGCCAGAGGATCGAGGCTTTGGGCACATCTTTGTCTCCTCAGTGCACGTCCATAATGATTTAATACCTTACACGCTTCTGTGACTTTGCCGATGAAATCCGTTTAGCATCGGGTATGGAAAGGAGGCACGCTTTTAGAATGACTTGACAATCAATAATCAATACTTTTTTCAAAGGTAGTTTTAAGTTATTGTTTTTAAAGCAACTGTGTTCACACACATTATACAGCTTATCTCTCTGAGGGTTCAGGAGAATCTACGTAAACAAATGCAAACCATGAAAAGAGTTCCTGGTTAAAAGACCCACTTTTGCCATGAATTACACCATATCTATCTTTTACATTTTTTTCTGTTGCTATGATTTTTCTTTTTCTTTTTTAATGGAGGAGGAGCAGAGAGAGAGAGAGAGAATCTGAGGTGGACTTGGCGCAGAGCCTGCCTCAGGGCTCGATCTCACGAACTGTGAGGTCCTGACCTGAGCTGAAATTAAGAGTCAGATGGGGAGACGCACTGGGTGTTATATGGAAACCAATTTGACAATAAACTACTAAAAAAAAAAGAGTCAGATGCTGAACTGACTGAGCCACCCGGGGGCCCCTGTAACTTTTCACTTCAGGCAGTCTTTGCCCTTGAGACTCACATTCTACTCTTGTGTTCCTGGACATCAAGTGTTCCAGAATGTTCTCTGTTACCTGGCCCCTGGTCTGCCTCTTTCACTGCTTGGTCCTTCTCTGCCCACGGACTCATCAGCGGTGAAGACTTCCCGGACTTGGTCCAGGCCCCCTTCCGTCTTGCTCTGCCCAGTCACCCATGGCCTCCCCTTCATGTATGGCTTTTGTCACCACCCATTTTCCAGTGACGCTGCCTACATGCTTCTCCAGGGAACACACAGCTTACAAAGTCCACCCCCGGTTTTCTACCTGACGTGTCTTTTTCAAAGTCACGAAGTCTCCTCCGGGTGACAAGTATAAGACCCAATGATGGTTTCTTCCCACTCCAAACCTAGATGTTTGTGTCTAGCGGTAAGTGGTGCGACACTACCTCGGTCAGGGGAAGGAGAAGAATGCTGTGCTTCTTGACAGTTCTCTGGATATCCGCCCACTTCTGTCCATTCCCACTGGGAGGAAGGCAGCCGCAGGGCTGTCATCCATGACTCAGAGTGTGGTCAGCCTCCTGCTGGCTTTATGAGACCTGCCTTCGCCTCTCTGAGGACAGTTTTCTGTGTGACTTTCAGAGTAAACCGCTCAACATACAGACATAACTGTTTCAGTACCTCACCCAACACACACAAACACAGACAGACAGATACGGTGCACGCACACACACAGACACACGTATGCACACACAATGTATACACACACATGACATATACACAGACATACATGTGTTCACACATGCACACACAAAATATATACAGACACACGTGTACACAGACCCACAAAGTATACAGAGACATACATGTATACACATGCACACTTGAAACACACACATGTATTCCCAGAATGGCCAAGATGACTCTCTGTGCAGGAAAACATCAGATTTTCACTTCCACAGTCCAATGTTTTGCTGGTTAATGTACTCAAAATGACTTTCAGCCCCCTTGTACCCAGAGGAGTTGGGGACTATTTCCCAGTAATGAACTATGAATGGAGGCGCCATATGTGTTTTCTAGTTAGGAGTATTAAGAAGCAGGTGTATCTCAGTCTTCCCGCACCCATTTCCTGAGGAAGCAAATCAGATGTCAAAGTTAAGATGGAGGGCCTGGGTCCATCAGTCAATCCACGGAGGAAAGTCGCCCAGCAACTGAAAGCACGCGCATGACATTGTGATTTAAGGTGTGTGTGAAAGAAGGGCCTAGATGGGCGCGGGCCAAGACGCTGAGTAGAAATGGGGGAGAGCAAGACGTCTCAGGGGCAGTGATGTGCTAACAAAGATTTGAGAGCAGAAAACAAAGCATCCCCTTGAACATGTACACGGGGCGCTGTCTCCACAGGTCCAAGGACACTGAGCTGGAAATAAGTTTGGAAGGTGCAAGGAATCAAAGGTAGAGCACTGAGTAAGGGGAGGGGACACGCATCGCAGGAGCGTGGGTGGGAGGTGGGGACACGGGTGTGGACGAACTCCGTGTAAGGGGCCTGTGGGAAACCAGTGGAGTCTATGGAAGCAAGGGTGAACAAGGCGCAGAAAGAGCCACCGGGAATGTCCGCCTCTCCTCCAAGAGAGAGACACAAGGAGCTGGATTCAGGCTGGAGATCGTGATGATGCACAGCAGACCTAGGACCTGGTGAACCCCGGGGGATCAAGGATGAGATTCAAGGTGGGCCATGAGGAGGGGGGTAAAGGAAAGATGAAGAAATAAAATCTTCCTTATTTCGAATCAAAATCTACTTTCTTGGGGCGTGTGGGTGGCTCCGTCACTTAAGCCTCTGACTCTTGATTTGGGCTCAGGTCATGATCTCACCATTTGTGAGTTTGAGCCCCACATCGGGCTCTGTGCTCACAGTGCAGAGACTGCTTGGGATTCTCTCTCCCTCTCTGCCCCTCCCCACCTCTTGGTCTCTCTCTCTCTCTCTGTCTCTCTCCCCATCTCTCTCTGTGTCTCTCCAAATAAATAAGTAAACTTCAAAAAAATATCTACTTTCCTGCAGCTTTTACACACCACTCCTGTGTTTTCTTGTCTGGATCAGTGCAGAACATCCTTGTCACCAATTCTTTAAATTAAACAAAAATGTTTATGTTTTTTATTTATTTTTGAGAGACAGAGAGAGACAGTGAGAGCAGGGGAGGGTCGGAGAGAGACGGAGACACAGAATCTGAAGCAGCTCCAGGCTCTGAACTGCCAGCACAGAGCCCAACGTGGGGCTCGAACCCACAAACCGTGAGATCATGACCTGAGCCGAAGACAGATGCTCAACTGACTGATGCGCCCAGGCGCCCCATTCCCACCCAGCACATCACCAATTCTTGGGAGAAACGCATCATAGGCACTGCCAACCTATCCTTTTCCAAGCATCTTTGAACACCTCCTCATATAGCACGCATGCACAGAAGGTCCCGCATTTCGCCATAACCAAGGCTGCATGGAGAACTCCAGATACTCAATTTAGATACAACCCTAGTCAAAAACACATAACTGAATGACCATCGCTTCACGTTGTACAGAAGGAGGCAGCCAGGTGAGGCACGGAACAGGGGCACCTTGACATCCATGTCGGAATGGTGCCCATGGGAGTTTCCTACCCCACCGATCTGCCGATGTGCTCTTGGGAAGATAAGACAATGGCTACAGGACATCAGCTCTCCAGAAGGGACCGCAATGTGCAGGGGGGAGGCAGGGGGAGCCACGAGCGCCACGCTCGCCTCTCACCTTTGGATCCCGCCTCCCATTCCAGAAACCACTTCATCTTGCAGTCACACGACCACGGGTTGCCATGCAGGTAGAGGTTTTCCAGAAGAGGCATGTTCCGGAACATTCCTGGGGGAAGAGTCCGAATCATGTTGTCGGCCAGGTAGAGGTGTCTGATGGTGGAGAGTCTGAAATAATCCAGAAAGGTGAATGTGGAGAACGTGCCGGGGTGAAGCTGGTGCAGCGAGTTCCCCTCCAAGTGTAGCAGCCTCAAGGACGTCAAGCCATTGAACGCCTGCGGGTGGATGAATTCGATCTTGTTGTGGTCCATGTGCAGCCTCATTAAGCTCCAGAGCCCCTGCAGGGTCTGCGCTGTGATCACACGGAGCTTATTGTAGCTGAACTTGAAAACCTACGAAGGCAGGGGCGGGCGGAAACGCCTGGTTATAATTTGCGAAGCCACAACGAGGGACAGAAACGAGAACAAAGAGCACAGAGGTAATGACATGAAGCTGGTTTTTAATGAGAAAAAGAACTCGCGATTTTATTCATTGTCAGGGAGCGCGGTGTGGCTTCCCCTCATCATTAAAAGTCGGACGGGCTGCTACTACGGATGCTCGTGAAATCTGGGTTTACCTGTAGAGAGCTGAGGTCTCTCAAAGCCCCATCTGGGATGTTGGGGATGTCGTTGCCATGAATCATAAGCAGCTCCAACTTGCTCAGTCCCGCAAATGAGGTTTCTGACAAGGCCTGTATACTATTAAATCTAAGGGGGAAGAAAAGAATAATTGGAATAAGAAACAGTGAATACCGAAACCCCATCTGGGAAAGATTCTGCACCGTGCCCAGGAGCAATTTACCAAATGTTGACTCTGAGGTCTACTGCTGACACTGGTTGCTTTGTATCCTTGTCCGTTTCTAGGGTCAAAAGGAAAGTGACGTGTTTTGATTAGCCTTCACTCACTTTGAAACTATTTGCTGGGTATTTTGACTATGAATATGCTAATCATGCAGATAGAAGTGACTTTCGGGACACGAGTAGGATTTAGATTCTAAAGGAAGCTGGCCCAAGTGTCCCTCCTTGGAAACGTCCCCTGGAAAGTGTCAGTAATGATGAATGACACTCCGGTCACTCAATGAGAAGAATTAGCGTGAATGCGGAGGAACCAGCAGCTTCGGAGGTAGGTTTGCATCATGTGATGAAAGAATGAGATGCCCCAGGCTATAAAGGACCAAATTCTATGTATCTATCCATCATTATATCTATTCATCCATCCATCTATCATCTACCTATCCACTGAGCCATCAGTCCATCCATCATCTGTCTATGCATTTATCTCTTCTTCTATCCATTCATCATCTATCAATATACCTATCCATCTACCCATTCATCCATCCATCTATCATCTATCTATCATATATCTATCTATTCATCTATCCATCCATCATCTACCTATCCATTGAGCCGTCGATCCATCCATCATCTGTCTATGCATTTATCTCTTCTTCCACCCATTCATCATCTATCAATATACCTATCCATCTAACCATCCATCCATCCACCTATCATCGATCTATCATATATCTATCTATTCATCCATCCATCCATTCAACTATCTGTCCATCCATCCATCTATCCATCTATCCATCCATGCATCCATCCATCCATCATATCGATCTAACTATCCATCTATCCATTCATCCAGGTCGGTCTACCTATCCATCGATCCATTTACCTATCTATTCATCCATCCATTGAATCATCCATCCATCCATCATCTATCTATCTATGTATCTATCCACCCATTCATCCATCCATCATATCTATCTATCTATCTATCTATCATCTATCTACCTACCTACCTATTTATCCATCCATCCATCTATCCATCCTTCATATCTATCTATCTATCTATCTATCTACCTACCTATCTACCTATTTATTCATCCATTCATCCATACATCCATCCACCCACCCACCCATTCATCCATCCATCATATCTATCTATCTATCTATCAATCATCTATCTATGGTACTGGTCTGGACTCGGGTGGTTTTGCCCCCAGGAGACATTTGGCAAATCTTGGGTCATTTTTGGTGATCACTACTAGGATAGTGCTGTGATGCCACCGGCATTTAAAAGGGAAAAGATCAAGGATCCTACCCAACACCACGCAAAACATAACAATCCCCCAACAATGAATTACCCTTTGCAAAACAGAAGTAGTGTCCCCGCATACCAACCACTGGACTGACTCACTGCCCACACGCACTGTGTCCTCAGAGGAAAGCAAATGCCTCCTCCACTTGGCATTCGGCAATTCCGTTGGGTTCTGTCTGTCCCCAGAGACTGTCCGCCTTCAGAGCTCTGGCATCAACACCACTGCATCGCTGCCTCCCTCACTTAGTCTTTAGTGTTCTACACTGAAGTCTGTCTGGAGGCGAACCTCCCAGGGAATGGGTGCCAACATGTAAACTCCTTTCCATTTCCTGGTGCCCGAGGTTTGCCTGGAAACAGTAGCTATGCAGGAGAACGGTATCAGGTGAGGTGGGTGAGGTTGGCAGGAGCCTGGGCACCTGGGAGCTGGGAGGTCAAGGGAAGGACTGTATTGTGTTTGTTCCAACTTGAATGGGAAAGGATTGGAAGGTTTGAAACTACGGAGTGACATGAACTAAGTTATGTGCGAAGACAAGAAGGCTCTGGTGCATGTAGAGTAAGTAAAACCATCTAAGAGCTCGAAGGTAAGAAGAGGAGAAAGGCCAGAAGGCGAAGGCGGGTCTTGAGACAGAGGAGGGAGGGTCAAAGCCTCAATGTCTGAAACGAGTCAGAAAGATGTTGAGGTTCCTCATCACTGCTCAGTCCAAGGCCGTGCTATGCTCAAGAGCGTGTCGTGTGTTTGTTGAGAAAAATTCTTGCTTCCGACTAGATATGCAAGTAACGGTGGACGCCAAGGCGCAGAAGGTACAGGGAAGGGACGCGGTTGAGGACAGAGCCGCAGAAATCGCTCCGCGCTGAGGACGGCGGGCACAGCAGCTCAAGAGGCCATCTTAGTGCATCACCTCCGTGCTTGTTTTTAACAGTCACCCAAGAACCACTGATGCAGGGCTGTTGGTGCCACAGCTATGAAGGGGGAGAGTCTCTGGGGACCGACAGAAGCCAAGGGAATTGCCGAATGCCAAGTGGAGGAGGCATTTTCTTTCCTCTGAGGACACAGTGCATGTGGATGAGTCTTCAAAATAAAATAAAGACATTAAAAATTAAAAAAAAAATCAAGAATCAGACGCTTAACCAACGGAGCGATCCAGGTGCCCATGAAATCCCTCTGGGATGCCAGCACCTCCTCTGAAAATCAGTCTCCAAGAAGGTGATGTTCATGTCACTGGGACTTTTGTTGGGGGCGGGGGGAGGAAGAAACCAGAGCTGCGTCTCACAGAAAGGACTCAGGGCCTGATTTCCGTGTTACCATCTGGAAGGATCGCAGACGCTCTAGGAATGAGGGAGTCTTGGCAAAGCACCACTGACATATTCCCTTCCCACACAGATGTTTCTCAGGGTGTTCAGTCCCCACTGAAAGAGAGATCTATTGTTTCCTGTTTGGACAGCCCGAGAGCTTTTCCAAAAATTACTTCCCAAGTACATTTTTAGAATTTATTTATTTATTATTTATTTATTTATGAGTGATTGAGAGAGAGACAGATAGAGTGTGAGCAGGGGAGGGGCAGAGAGAGAGAGGGACACACAGAATTGGACGCAGGCTCCAGGCTCTGAGCTGTCAGCACCCCCAGGTGCCCCTGATCCTTGATTTCGGCTCAGGTGCAGGATCTCATATTTCATGGGTTCGAGCCCTACCATTGAGGTCCACCCTGAGAGCACGGAGCCTGCTTGGGAAACTGTCTCCCTCTCTCTCTGCCTCTCCCCTGACCCCATGGGCCCTCTCTCTCAAAATAAATACATAAACATTTTTTAAAAAGAGTGATTAAGAAGCTGGCATATTGATTCATATTACCCGTTTAGCTGGATGGAAGCTGTATACCTCCGTGCAGTGAAGCTATATCTTAACTGTTTTGTCTTTTCTTTAATATCACACAAAACCACACCCAAACATCATTGCTATCAATAGGAAAAGGCACCTCTTGATATCTAAGTGCTACTCTGGGGACAAACCTTTCGGGACGCTGTAATTTATAGTCTTTACCAGATAAAGCCAGTTAAAATGGGGCACCTGGGTGGCTCAGTCCATGAGGCATCTGGCTCTTGATTCTGAGCTCAGGTCATGATCTCAGAGGTCGTGAGTTCCAGCCCCACGTCAGACTCTGTGCCGACAGTGCGGACGGAGCCTGCTCGGGTTTCTCTCTCCCTCCCTCTCTCTCTGCTTCTCTCCTGCTTATGTTCACTCTCTCTTGCTGTCTCTCAAAACAAATAAAGGTAAAAAAATAAAGTCGGTCCACATGAAGCTACCAGAAACTATGTTCTAATTGAGAAGCTAGGTTTCATGTGTACAAAATAGGACACTGTAAAGATCAGTAGGTGGAAAAGGCAGGAAATCATAAATTAGGTAAAAATAGCTGCACCGGTCCTAGTGCGCTGATGCTGTGTCTATAAGTCCAGTGCAGAGCTCACCTTGTGGGAGGAGGCAAGCTGCATCTTTCCTACCCTGGGTCCCAACCGCATAGCCCAGAGCCGCGGTATACAGCAGGCGTCTCATGCATGCCTTCTAGGCAGGAAACCCAGCAGGAAACTGGTCCCTGCACCGTCCTCCCTCTCAGGCTTTCTAGGGGGCTGCACGAAGGCCTTCGGGATGCCGCATCCAACCCTGTGCACGGCCAAGGGGTCAGGCAGCAGGGACGAGGTGGCCTCAGGAGAAACTGGGTTAGCTATGAAAATGCTCCCTTCTAAGGCAGAGGGCAGGGAGGTGCCTGGGTGGCTCAGTCAATTAAGCGATTAAGCATCTGACACGCTCAGGTCGGGATCTCTCAGTTTGTAGGTTCGAGCCCCACGTCGGGCTCTGTGCTGACAGCTCAGAGCCTGGAGCCTGCTTCCGACTCTGTGTCTCCTTCTCTCTCTGCCCAACACCCCTCACACTCTGTGCTTCTGTCTGTCTCTCAAAAATCAGTAAACATGAAAATAATTAAATAAATAAATAAGTTGCACATGAGCATCTGCAATTTATAGTAACTAATACTTATGTATTGAAGTGTTTATGCACACAAAATGATATTTTAAAATACAAAAATATACAAGTCTATACCTAAATCTATATAAACATAAATCTATATAAATATAAATCTACCTGTAATGCTGCATAAAAGCACCGCTTAAAAATACTCACGTTTTAAATAGGCAAACGCGACCAGAACGCTTTTTATTTAGCCCAAGAGCAAAACTGAACCATCCAGATACGTTTACAGAATGTCAGAAGTGTCCAGTCAACTTTTATAATATTTTTAGTCGTTTCCGAAGTCGATTTAAGTAATGTTTGTATATTTACGTGTGTATCAGATACATTAGTATCGACTACACAGTAGATGATCGTTATCAAAGGCAAGCTGTCGATACACTGAAGTTGATCACGATGGTTGGGTATTAAATCATACGACAGGGGTTCCAGCTGAAGGATAAATTGAGATCATCGTCCCCAAAGGACTACACCTAGTAGTGAGAATGCAGCACCGCGATTCTGCCCCCAGAGAGACACGCAATACTCAAAAGAGAGACCCCGTAAGTCTTAACGCATTTGCAGTTTTGTTAATGCGCACACACGCAGGAAAACACAAAAATGCGCAAGGAAAGAGGGCGACATCGTTCAGGGAGAAGGCGGTACAAACCCCAGGTTGATTCTTTCCACATGTTTGGAGATCCCGGCGGGCACAGAAGCCAAGGACCGGAACGTGCAGTGGACCTCGCTGGGGACGTAGCAGGCGCAAGGGTGAGGACAGGCGCCCGCGGCCGGCGGAGGGCCCCCGAGCAGAATCAGCACCGCGGACAGGGCCAGCCACAGAGCCCGGGATGACGGCATCGTGTCCTGAGGCGCCCTTGGCCCTGGACACCTGTCGTGGGAGCACAGAAGGACAGCCGTTTACTGTCAGGTAGCGCGCAGGTGCTCAGCGAACGTTCTTCGAAGGCTGCACGGTGGCCTGGAGCTTCCCAGGGCACCGTCCCATGGTGTTTGAGCCAAGAAAACCCAAAACTAACTCTCCTGGTCGTTCCCCGTCAACTGGAAACTATTATTGTGAAGAGCATCTCAACTCCGGACTCTGACGCTACCGTTGGGAAAGCTCACGCTGTGACCAGCGACGGTATACAGACACACAGACACACGAAAACGTTGATACATGTGTATAGATATGTAACAATATGATCCATATAGAAACGCACATATGATACATAGAGAAAATACTGATACACATGCATAGATACGTAACAATGTTATACATATAGAAACGCACATATGATACACATAGAAAGTATTGATACATATGTATAGATATGTATCTATATGATACATGCAGAAAGGCACATATGATACATATAGAAAATATTGATACATATGTATAGATATGTATCTATATGATACATATAGAAATGCATAGATATTCGTGTATATCTTTGTATATCTGTATAGAGGAGAGATACATTGATGTTTCTATAATAATAAAGTATCTGATTAAACTAAGTGTATTATATAGCTTTATATATAACATATATTATGCTTCCATAATAAAGTATCTGATTAAAATAACTATAATATAGTTTTATATATAATGTTATATATTATTATAACGGTTCCATAATATAACGGAACTGATTAAAGTAACTATAATATAGAGGTTTATTATAATACAATATATTATTATGTTTCTATAATAAAATATCTGATTAAAGTAACTATAATACATAGTTTTATTCTATAATAATAAAGGAACTAATTAAAGTAACTATACTGGTTAGGTTTATACATAATAATACAATATATATTATTATAATGTTTCTATATGGTACATATTTGACTAAAATTAAACTTCTCAACAAGGTCGTTATCAGGAATATCCCCTTCAGTTAATGACATTCCTTCCAGGGTTGAATCCATCCTCTTAAAGTGTTTAAAGAGTGCGCGCTCACTGGAGCAAAATTTGTTCCACTCCACGTGGGTGCGTGTGCTATTGGGGAACAAGTTTGCAACATCTGACCTTAGATACAGAGCGAAGCAATTGCCCCACGAAATATGTCCAGGCAAAGAGAAACGATCACTGAGGCCATGCGCGCAAAAATGGAAATGGTCATGTATTTCAAACACTAGGCTGCATCGGCTGCCTCGTTTAGACTATGCGTGGTTATTTATTATTATTGTTTTTGTGCACGCTTTGGCCATCTTTTCATCGACTTATACGCTTCTCCCTCTTGCATCAAGCTTAAGAAGAGTGATACACGTGGGAAGTGCAGTGAACAACAGAGGCGCGCGCGCTCTGGGCCTGGGAACAGCCTTGGATCCGCGCGCACAGGCTTGGAATCCGGAGCTTTTCCGTCCTTTCAAGAACCTCAGATGGACGCGCTCTGCAGCCCGAGCGCCGAGCTGGCGGCGCAGGCAGCCTTTCCAGGGCGGGGCTCAGCCTCCGCCACAGCAGCCGCCCCTCGTCCGCGCCCGCCCGGTCCTCCCCGGAGACCCAGAGCGCGCGCTCCGGGGAAGCCCGGGGAGGCGCCCTGAGCCGGAGCCGGCGGGGCCGCCCGGGGGTGGCGTGCGGTGGGGTGGGGTGGGGGCTCCGGCGGACCCGCTGGCCAGCCTCCAGCGCGCCGCGAGGAAAATTCGGGGTTTCCCGGAGCGCGGCTCGGGTGGGCCTGCGGGGACCCGCGCAGAGGGAGCGGGCTTTCCTTGCGTCCGGCTTCCGTGCAGAGGGTCGCCCGCTCTCCAGGGGGACCGGAGGCGGCGGGAGCGGGGGCGGGGCGCGGCTCTGCTGGCCCTTCCCAGGCAGGGAGGACTCGGGTTCCCTCGGGGGTCCCACGGGATGGGTGGGTGCCAGGTTGCCCGGGAAGGGACTGGAGAGTTTAAGGAGACGGGGACCCTCCCGCCCGATTCGGCCTGTGCGTTCCTCCCCAAAGGCCCGCGAGCCCAGTGGCAGGCGCGGTGCCCTGCGCCTCTGCGCCTCTGCGCCCCTGCGCCCTCGCCCCCAGCACTGGCCGAGCCCCAAGCGCCCCCGCGCAGCGATCCCCGCGCCCCCGGACGCCCAGGCCGCCCTCTGTCCTCACCTGGCCTTCGGAAGCCGAGACACAAGGGAGCGCAGAGCCCGGAGCTGCCGCGGGACCGGGGCGCGCGCGTCACGGCCGGGGGTCCGCCGGGGCCATGCCCTTCCCGGGCCGGGGGCGACGACGCAGCGACGCTTCCCCGCTCGGCGCCGAGAGCCGGCGGCCTTTTATTCGCGGCGCCGAGCGGCTCCCGAGTCCACGCCTCGGCCCACCCCCACGCGGCCCTGCCCCACCCCGGGGAGACGGGGCGCGGGCCCGAACGCAGGGACCCTGGCCACGCGCTGCGCTCAGCCCTCCCCGCGCCTCCTCATTGCGCCTCGCCCCTGCGGCTGCGGGAGCGGCCGGGGCCCAGCGCGCGGCGCCCTCGGGACCGGGCACCGCGGGTCCCGGGGCGAGTCGGGGGGCACCAGGGGCCGGGGCACAGGCCGGGCGCGCGGTCCTGAGCGGGGCTGCCGGGCGGCGGCCTCGCCTTCCCGGGAAGGGGAAAGGAGCGCGGCGGGGACCCCTCTGGCGGCACGGAGTCTGGTCCGGCGGCTTCCCCGGGACCCGAGCGCGGACGGGGCCCCCCTCCTGCGGCCCGACTGCAACGTGAGACCCGCGGCCACGCCCGCCCGCCTCCCCGGAGGCTCCTGCCAAGAAGGTGGGAGCGCGCTCCCCCCGCCCCCGCGAGCAGCAGGCGGGCGCAGGGCGGGAGTGGGGAACCACGGGGAGCTGGGGGCGCGGGAGCCCCGCCGGAGAGGGCGGTGCGCCCCTGAGCCAGATGGGGAGGGGGAGGAAGCGCCTCCGCCTTCCAGAAGGACCGGGGCCACCAGAAAGTTAGGGAGGGATCAGGTGAGCGCAGCCATTAGCAGAGACAACTCCCCCCCGCCCCCCTCCAGCCCCTGGAAGAAAGGACAGAGCCTCTGGGAAGAGAAAAAAATACGTGTCCAAAGGCCAAGAGCCAGGAAAGGAACTTTCCAGAAGTCCCCATGGAGCCTTTGCAGGGCCGACATTAAGACAACGACTTGGCCGCCAAAGACGGGGCGCTGACTTGCTTCTGATGCGTGGAAGGCGGGCTGCCTCGGTTTCCCCTAAAAAACACAGTGTCCCCAAGGTGCTCCTGTTCCTGGGCCTCGGGAGGGGGAGGGGTGGCCACAGGGCGGGTGATCAGTAGACCCTGGTTCATAAATGGTTTGACTCCCTTGGTCTATCGCTTTATTTTTCAGTAATAAGTGTTGACGTATTTTTTGGGACTCATTGTACCCATTACTCCCCTACCGTGCCCAAAACCCACCCCCTGAATTTATCACAATCTTGTCCCCAGAACATCTTCCTGGGCTTGTTAATGGCATTGCCGGCAGCTGAACTAGAAACTCACATGGTCCCCCGTGCCGTGTGGTGTTTTGTGGGACCTCAGAGTGACAGACAGGGTCTCGACTCCTGCCAGGCTCTTGCTGCACCAATCCCGGCGGTGATCCACCTCCAGTGGGTCACCCAAGCTGGGACGGTGGCCAAGCTGCCCGTGGGTGGCCCATGACTGTCCAAGGTCTTCCCAGCTACCTTGCATCTGTTGTTTTGAACACGTGGTGCAGATTCTGCCTTCGTGTCTTCTCGGCGTCCATGCGCAGACTTTCCTTGAGCTGTTTGGGTGCCCTGCTTGCTCCCCAAATGCAGGTCATAGCATTTCCCCACATTCTTGCCCATCCGTGTGGCCCTTGGCTTGCATTACGGCCAATGACTTCCCTGCTTCTAATTCAGTGCTAGCATTCGGACTTAGCAGGGACATAGGGACACGCTAGGTGCTCAGGGTGATGCCTGAACAGAAGGAATGAGCCCTGAGGTTCACTGTTGCCAAGGAATGCGTCGATTGAAAAGGTCACTCTGCAGCTTACCCAGCAACTCCATGAATAGAGCATTATGATTCTCGGTGGTTCTGTAATTTCAAAATAAATCGATGCTTTGGTGTGTTGAATGCCTTTGTTGGGACGCTGACCTTGACAGCATTGCCTTGGTTGGTCGGGGTTAAGTCCATGGGCAGGAACCATGTTTTAGTGACTGTTGAGTCACCACAGCCTACGAAGTTCGTTGAATACACCAGAGTTAGAACTGCATGTCGGTTGGGTTAAAGTCACGTGTTTGATCGTTTTCCACCACTTTGAGGATGAGGAGGGAAGACAGAGAAGGTCATTCCTTCTCCTCCAAGCTAGGCGAACTGGTAGCTCCTGCTAATGGGCTTCAGGCAAAGGAGAGCTCTTGGCCGCCATATTGCCAGGAGTCCGTGGGATGCGTCCTAGGGACCAAAGGGCAGGTGTCCTGATGGACGCACCTAGTGATTTTACCAGCGAGCGCTTTTCCATGTGTCTGTGTGACCCAGAATGTTGACAACAAGGATGCTGTGGACGGGATTGTGTCCCCTGGAAAGTCCTCTGCAGAAGCTGTGCGTCTCCATGGGTGCTCTCAGAAGCAGGGCCTTTGGGAGGTGATGAGCTTTACGTGAAATCATGGGGAGGCAGGGATCTGTGCCCTTTTAAGTAGAGAACCACATCAGACGTCCCGAAGTCCCTGGAGCATGTGAGGTCCTGCAAGAAGGCAGCCATCTGTGAGCCACAGACAAGGCTCCTTCTGGAAACCAGATCCCGGGCCCTGTGATCTTTGATCTACAAAGACGTGTGTGAGCCCCGAAACGTGTATTTGACATCCCCAGGGTACCATGTGCGGGGCAGTGGCTCCTGTGTCCCGCCGGGTGCCCGTGCCGCAGGCTGGTGGCCCATTTACCGGCCATACACGGAAAAGGCATCCGGGAGATGTATCCGCTCTTGACATTCGACGCTCTGCACTCGTGCGTGCCGAAGGAAATCCTAATGGCTTTGCTGGCTCCGTCCCCAGCCTCCGGCTCCTGCCCTCCACCAAACCGTTCTTGTAGGGACAGGGGGATAAGAAAAGCTCATTGTTTGGAAATTCCCTGCCGTCCTCTGTCTCGGGTGTCTCATCTGCGTTGTCGAGAACCTTAGGACCGGTCTTCTCCCCGTAACAGGGGACGATCATGAGCTGAGTCCCACGTCTGGACTCAGGCCACGCTGTCCTCCTGCCTGCTGGCTTCTTGGCCGGGTAGCCGAGAATATGCCATTGGCCCTTCCTAAAATCAGCCTTTCCTAATGCAAAATAAGGAAGGACAGCGGTGCCCCTGTGTCCGGGCTGTGAGAGGCAGTGCAGTATGGTGTCTCCTTGATGCCTACGATCCGGTGAACCCACCGTTGTTTATGTGCCCTGCATTCTTGTGTCTTTCAGGTTCCTTCCCCCGATCCTTCCCCAAATGAGGCAGAATGGCAGGCTGGTCATGCATGAGGTGAACCTCTTAAGGGCTGTGGCTTTTGTAAGGGAAACTTTAAAGTTCTAAGCGAGGCCGCGCCTCACCAATGAATGACTGACGTGGCTCTGTGCTGAACAGGGATTTAAAAACTCGCTCCTGAGTCACGTGACGGCCCTTCCTGTGGGGGCCAGACTCTGTAATCCGGGGAAGCGCTGACCCTGAATCTTGTACAATGACCAGGAGACAGAGAAAAGACTCGACACAGGAAATGTCTGCTTGCATAGCTGGGGAATCCCAGGAGGCGCGGGGCCGGGGGGCTGCTGGGAGGCTTCTTTATTTGAGCAGACTCAGACTCCGAGGAATGTTCCGTGGAAAACTTGCCCCTGTGTGTCTAGGGCGAACCTTCCATGATGACACAGGCTCCTGGCAATCCCTGTGGGATGAAGAGGCATGTTTTCCTTTGTCTACACAGAGTGCATTCGGACGCCCCCTGCTCCGCGGGCTGCAGGAAAACGCTTCCAGATCTTCTCAGCCGCATCCCTGAAAGGGAATGGATGTCGGAAGCACCCGGCACGTCTCCCGAGCACCTTTCGGTTCTCCCTGCAAACCAGCAAATGTGTGCAGCTGGGACGTCAGTGCGGCGGTGCGGGGGGATTCCCGTCTCCGTGACCTTGAACAGGCAAAGTCCTGCGCACCTGCGTCTTCACTCTGGGTCCCTGCGCAGGAGAGCCCTGCAGGGCGGCGAGGTTCTGGAATTCTCCGGCCGTGCCCCGTGCCTACCACCCAGGCCAGCGGCAAGCGGAGGGGGGCAGGCGACGGGGTGCCCGTGCCCCCTGAAGGCCGCCTCCAAGACTCAGCGCTGGAGCGCCCTTTGGCAGACCCCCAAACCCTTGTCCCTCTCCAGGATGAAAAATGCAGAGGGTCTCGCCCTGAAAAAATTCATTTGCGAAAGAGGTCCTACCAAGGATGAGTATTCAAAATTCTAAAAAGTGTTGTGAAGCCTTTTTAAAAAAATTATATATTTATTTATTTTTGAACAATTCATTTCGGCCTGCGTTTTTGCTGACTCTACTTTTGTGCATGCATGCTGGCTCTGGGAGAGCAAATCCGGCAGCCGCTGGGGCGTTCCGGCGGGAGGTGTCCCAGATGCGAGAATGCAGGAATGTCATTAAAAAGCTCCTTCTGGGGCCCCTGGGGGCTCAGTTGGTTAAGCCTCCAGCTTCGGCTCAGGTCATGATCTCACGGTTTGTGAGTTCAAGCCCCGTGTCGGGCTCTGTGCTGACAGCTCGGAGCCTGGAGCTGCTTCTGATTCTGTGTCTCCCTCTCTCTCTGACCCTCCTCTGCTCATGGTTTGCCTCTCTGTGTGTCTGTCTTGCAAGAATAAATAAAATGTTTTTTAAAAAGTCAAAAAGCTCCTTCTGAGGGCGAAGGCTGCTGAGACTCGGTGGGCCCCCTGAGGACATTTCCCAGGCGCCTGGTCGTCACGAAAGTGGCTGCTCTGGGAAGTGGGCTGGGCAGCCTCAGGAACGCACAGAAGTCGTCTGATGCAGCCAGGGTAAGTCATTCTGAAATCCTACGAGTAGGATTGCATCCTTGTGCCCAAAAACACCTCAAGCACCGAAAAACCAAAACAAAACAAAGAACAAACAAGTAAAACAAAACACCCAAACAAAATCCAAAGAAGTTATCACCCTGCTTTGGGATGTGCTGTTGAAAGATGTGAACAGAACTCACTTCTGAGGAAAGTGCGAGGAAGCCGTGACTCAGACGATTATATAAGTCTGTGGAGGAGAAAATGACGCGTCTCCACACGACACTGAATCCTTACAAAGGAAAAACGGGGCTAAGAAAATATTTAGCTGAAACAGAAACTGTCGTGTGGTAACCATTTCTAATTAGGCTTCAAACTCAGATGCCTTCTGCAAGTTTCCTGGGGGAGGGGGGGCTGCCTTAACAACTTAGTCCCATCAACCAGGGTCTTAAAACTATAGAGATTCCTTCTCTCCCAGTTCTGGGGACAGGAAGTCTGAGGTCCACGCAGGACTGCTGAGACCCAGGCAGGACCCCTGAGACCCAGGCAGGACCACTGACATCCAGGCAGGACCCCTGATATCCAGGCAGAGCCACTGAGATCCAGGCAGGACCCCTGAGACCCAGGCAGGACCCTGAGATCCAGGAGGGACCCATGAGATCCAGGCAGGACCCCTGAGATCCAGGCAGGACCCCTGACATCCAGGCAGGACCCCTGAGATCCAGGCAGGACCCCTGAGACCCAGGAGGAACCCCTGCGATCCAGGCAGGACCCCTGAGATCCAGGCAGGGCCCCTGAGATCCCGGCAGGGCAGGACCCCTGAGATCCAGGCAGGACCCCTGAGATCCAGGCAGGGCAGGGCTGTGCTCCCTCCAGAGGCTCCAGGGAAGGGTCTTTCCCGCCTCTTCCAGCTTCTGGGGCTCCAGGCGTCCCTGGACTTGTGGTCACATCCCTCCCATCTCGGTCTCATCTTCATATGGCCTCTCCTCTGTGCCTGTGTCTCTCCTCTGTGTCTCTTACAAGCACCCCTGTCACTGGATGTGGGCCACCCCCAACCAGGATGAGCTCATCTGAAGTCACTGCATGTGCAGTGACCTATTTACAACCAGGACCACTCTGTGTGTCCTCGTGGAGGGGACACCGCTCACCCCTGTACAGCAGCCCTCTGCGCTCTCAGAGGGTGAATGTATTGCATCACAATGAAAATATACGTAATTAGTAACCTTATGACGACCTTAAAATGCCCTGTTTTTAAGCCAGTAATGGAAATACTGCAATTCAGGGAACAGAAGCATGTCATGTTTTCTGGTTGAACGTGCAGACCCCGATTTACTGTAAACTGATGTGGGTCGGATGCGTTCTTCTTTGTCGGTCTAGTGCCCTTCCTTTCGGGGTCTGCACGCTGCAGCCCCCGCTCAGACAGGGCCGTCCTTGGAATTGCTCTTCCCTGTGCCTGAGCCGACAGGTGCACTGGAGCGGGACCGGCCAGGTTCACGCAATCCGACAGTGGCCGACGCTGATTGGCTGATGCACACGGTCCATCCCAAAACACGTTCTGCGCCCAGGACATGCCCCGCTTCTGGCTGCAGGTGACTGGCACACAGGTGGGCACGTGACGTGTGCCCGACCAGGCCGGATCAACGCCCCAAATTTGTGTGGCAGACGCTGTCAGGCCGATGGCCAGTGGGGAGGCGTGGAGACCAGGAGCCGCCCCGCCTGTTGGAGGGAAGAGGGTCAGCCTTGGGAGAGCAGAGAGGGAGCTGGGGGGGCCCTTTCCAGTCTCTCACTCTGCTACTGGTCCCCCTGTGGTCTTGCCCGTCACGGCAGGCTGCGGGCAGCTCAACCGATGGGGGGGGCTTCCTTGAGTCTCTTTGGGATTCTCTCCCTCTGTCTGTCTCCTTTCTCTCTCTAAAATAAAAATTTTAAGGTTTTCTTTTTATTAAATGTTATTAAAGGTTATTTTTGAGAGAGAGGTGGAGCACAGGCAGGGGAGTGACAGAGAAAGAGAGAGACAGAGACTCCAAAGCAGGTACTGCTGTCAGCACAGAGCCCCCATGTGGGACTCAAACTCAAGAACCATGAGATCATGACCCGAACCAAAGTCAGATGCTCAACCGACTGAGCCACCCAGGCGCCCCTAAAATAACCTTTTCAATGATACAGCAATCAGGGCTCAAATATAAATCCAAATATTTTTTTAAATGGTGTCATTTAAGACAAATTATCCTGTAAGATTTGGCACTTTCTAAATCCACAAATCCAGTATTACACTGGTAAGAAAATACACCGGAAAACGGCTGTCTCTGCTTTGTTGTCAGATGTATGCTGTTTTATTGTTATTATTATGAAGGAATCCGTGAGTGTCATTATTTCCTGCCAATGATTACATGGTAACAGTCAGTGACAAGGGTTTGCCCATCTATTTCTTGGGCAGAATCATGATAAAGGTCGGCATAGGCATTAATGCCCATTTCATTAATTACAACATTTTAAATAACACAGTTGAATAAATATGTGTTTGACTATCCATAAACGTTGTTAAGTAAGTTAAACGAAATTAGTGACGGTCGCTCCTGGCACTTCTGACTGCAAGACCAGAGGAGGAAATAAGAGGAAGTATTCAGCGCCTTTTTACTTACACATACATGTTCCGATCTACACCAAAAAGGCAGTTTTGGTTTAGGAATCTGCTGTGATGTCATAAAAAGACAGTGAATGCTTTTTTTTTTTTCGTCTTTAAACTTAAAGCCGTGAAGGAATAAGATGTTATCCTAAACTTCTGAAGGACCCAGAGTTAAGTTACTTAATCGTCACTGAAGAAGTTCATTAACTTAGATTCATCCGGTGCACCTGGTGGCTCAGCTAGTTAACTGACTTCAGCTCAGGTCACAATTTCGTGGATTTCGAGTTTGAGCCCCGCGTCGGGCTCTGTGTCACATTCTGTGTCTCCCTCTCTCTGCCCCTCCCCCGCTCACACTCTGTCTCTTCGTCTCTCTCTCTCTCAAAAATAAATAACATTAAACAAATTTCTTTTAAAACACAAAGTTAACTTAATCTGTTGGAAATATTTGCTGTTGACATGACTCGTGCGTCTGACTTTGGTAATTCTTTGAGTTTCGCTTTTCCCATGTGAAGGTAGAACTTGCATACTATGACATGGACCGTTGGGAGCCACTTTGCAGCCTGCCTTTGCACGCTGAGCGGCAAAACGTTGGCGTCGCCCTCCAGGGAGACCCAGGAAGGGTCCAGTCTCCATCCTGGTCTTCCAGTCCCCGCTGCCGACTCATTATAAGATTTCATGCCCTGTGCATTCACCAGAGACGTTTCCTGGAGAGGATTCTCGCCCCGTGTGGTGTGCTCTCCGCCTATCGAAGCCCTCTGGCTAAGCTGAGTCTACCGACAACGTACATCCGATTTCTGTGCCCTCCGGTTTACTGACTTTCCCTTCAGCCGTCCTTTCTTTAAGCGTGCACCTCTGGGCACGCGCCGCAAATTAGGTTGTGTAACTGGGTTTTTCAGAAACACATGCATTTAACAGCACAAGGTAAGGGCCTGTGGCTTCCAGTCCGAGAGGGAAAGTGCTGAGTGCACAGGAATGAGGATCTTGGAGGATGAGACCCGGGTTCTGAGTGCACCACCCCCCACACGTCTCCGGAAGCATCCAGCAGGGAACGCTTTTGTTTACGGAGCCGCATTGGTGCCGGATCCTTAAACCACACGTGCCAAGCGGGGATGTTATGTAACTTTCCAGCAGAGACTGAACATTTCAGGTTTGTGAAACGAAGAAACAGCAAGGAACGTGTTAGTGCAAAATCCTCTACCCTGCAGCCAAACTGCCTAAGAAACACCTGGAACAGGATGTCTTCTTTTTTGGAGGAATACAGATCCAACATACATACTTTGCACATATGGAAACGATAAGCCGTGTATATAGTCTAAGCCAGGAAATTAAATGCAAATAAGGTCACTCTGGGTATCACAGGAGCATGACCTTGAGGCGGGGAAAGCGTTTGCAAATCCAGTCGCCGGATGGCCTGCGTCTTTGTCCAGTTTTGGTTGTTTATTTTTGTTGTTGTCGTTAATTTATTTTTTTTACATTTTATTTATTTTTGAGAGACAGAGAGAGATACAGTGTGAGCAGGGGAGGGGCAGCGAGAGAGAGAGACGCAGAATCCAAAGCAGGCTCCAGGCTCTGAGCTGTCAGCACAGAGCCCGACGCGGGGCTCAAACCCACGAACCGTGAGATCATGACCTGAGCTGAAGCCGGACGCTTAACCGACTGAGCCACCAGGTGCCCCTATTTTGTTTAGAATAAATACGGGTTTGTGCGTCTTGAGGTTCAGAGACCTCACGCCAGGATTTGGTTCTCAACGTCCTTTCACAATGAAGCATTCGGGGCTCATCGGGTATCCTGATGCTTGGGTCTCCCCATCGGCGAACAGACTATCAGTTTATAGGTCTGAAATAAAGCATATACACCGTGCTTTACGGGAACAAAAAAAAATGCAATTTTCTTTTATTTGAAGCCAACCCAGCTTTCCGGCTGAGCGCTCAGGTGCGAAGGGCCTGGCAGGATTTCGTCGTCCGAGGGACTTGTAATGGAAACGGAACGTCATGAAGGGAAAGTTAGTGGGTACTTGAAGTTGCCGGTTCCGTCCCAACGTGAACAGTGACTATTTTTCTGGGCGATGCCCACCTCAGGAGGGCAGGTTGTTCAAGTTCCCAGACGCCACCTAGAAAGTCACGGGACGCCCCAAGACGTGTATGCAATTCACACATAGATCAGGTGAGAAACGGGGGAGCCGGGGTCTCCACCCAGCGTCCTGCACCATCACAGGACTCGGAGCCGCTGGGGCATATCTGAGACTGAATGCCGCGCCTCTTCTGTAGAACCACGTGAGGCAAAGATGCTGAATTTGCCAAGGGAGCATTTTGCAATTGGCAGGAGGCCTGCGAGAATTCTTGTAGGGACAAATATCACAGAGAGAAGAGCAGGCAGAGGGTATGTGGCCTCCGTATGGACAGAAGTCTGCAAACGACTCACACACCGTCTCTGAATGTCCCGCGGCCCTAGATTCACAGCAGGTAGGTCTGTCCACGAACGTTTAGAAGGCTCGAGGGACATCTTCTGAACTGACTTGGGTTCAGTGCGTACTTTGAGGACGGCAGGTCTTGTCTGTCTCATGTTTCAGGGACAAGCTGTCCGTGTTAAGGTCCAAGAAAGAAGAAAATATAAGAGATAAGGAAAATGTGAAGTCAATAAGACCGCCTGAAAAGTGCAAGAGGAAGTGTTTCTTTCTTGTCTCCATTATTTTGTCTCACTTCCCTTCTGACTGTACAGAGTGGCCCCTTGGGGCTGCCTGCACGTCTTGAGTCCCGGCTCCTTCTGCTGCCTTCCGAGCCACCAATGTTGGGTCAGACCTGGCTGAGCAGCCCACCTCTCTGCTTCCGTGTCGTGTGCTTCCTCTTCCAGTTCTATGAGCCCTTTGGGTTCCATCGGGCCCACCTGGTAAGCCAAGACCATCTCTTTACTTAAAATTTTTTTAATGTTTATTTTTTCTTGAGAGACAGAGAGAGACAGAGCATGAGCAGGGGAAGGGCAGAGAGACATAGAATCGGAAGCAGACTCCAGACTCTGAGCTGTCAGCGCAGACAGCAACACAAGGCTCGAACCCGTAAACCATGCATGAGACCATGACCTGAGCCAACAGGACCCCCAACCAGCTGAGCCCCCCCCAGGAGCCGCCCAACTCTTCATTGTAACATCACCTGCCTGGCATCCCAAATTTCATCTGTCGGCTTCATTCTCCCCTGCCGTTAAACTAAACACATTCCAATTTCCAAAGATTAGGATTCAGGTGTCTTCTCAGATGAAAGGTGTAATCTGCCTGTTCCTTCCACTCAAACAACTTGAGTTTCCCATCTAAGAACCATTTTTTGGGGCGCCTGGGTGGCTCCGTGGGTGAAGCACCCAACTGTTGCTTTTGGCTCGGGTCATGATCTCGCGGTTTGTGGGTTGGAGCCGTGCCTCAGGCTCCGAGCTGACCGTGCCAAGTGCGCTTGGGATGCCTCTCTCCTTCCTGTCTGCCCCTCCCCCACCAAACGGGATAAATAAATAAGAAATAAGAACCATTGATCTCCATCCATTGCTGCATCTTCTGTTGGATTTTCTCCTTGTTTTAATAGACTTCTTTTGCATATTCTAGATATTAACTCCGTGTGTGGTAAGGGAAGAGGGTCTATCTTTCTGTCTAGTTTATATGTTCCTTTCCCCTCAGATTTCAAATGCTTCAAGGGGATCCACTGAGGCACACTTTTCTTTCAATGATGCTCATGTGGGAGTCATTAAAAACCAGATTGCCAGAAACTTCATTGTCCTAAAATAAAATGATGGTCACTTTGTGCGCGTGAGAAACACAGAAATGACTGCTCTCAAAGAAGTCTGTGCACTCATTTCACGATGCTGGTTACCAGCAGAGTTTAGTCTGTAGGGACAGAATCCTCAGGGAGCCACTCAGGGTGGAGCTGGAGGCCAAGGCTTCTGTGTAAGTCATTTACCGGAGGACAGAGAGCCAGGAACAAACTTCAGGAAGTGTGAGTGTCTGTGTGTGTGTGTGTCTGTGTGTAGGGCGGTGAGGTGGAGAAGGAGGGAAAGCCAACTTGAGGACATGTTAGCAAATTAGCCATCGGTGCTGGACCTTCCGAAGGTTTTAACTAATGTCCGGGCTCTGTGCTACAAAGATTAGAGTGTAAGGTTTTTATGCATCTGCCTATATCTCCCCATTGGTCCAAGATGGCTTCCCCTCCCGTCTGAATGAGCCGGAAAGATTCACACGACAGCTGCGTGACGCGAGTCAGGATGGATTCTCGGGAAGCTGGTGAAGAACAGGGGCTAGTAGAAGAGGATTCAAGATATTCGATCTGGTGGGCCACGGGCGGCTGATAGATTGGATCTTCTTCCACAGCGTTGAAAATTCCAATAATGCCAACCAGGACGATTATTGTTCTTAGGACAAGAGTCCTGTAGGTAAGTCATTACCCGTTTCTACTTTTGGTTTTCCAGGACGCAATGACCTCACCCACATCCTGAGGCAGCATTATGTCCACCTCTCCACAAGGAAAGAGAACAAAATAATGTAATGATTTCTGCAGTCAAGGATACTGCATAAACACTGAAATCTTATTACCGAGAATAGATGTGACACAATTTGGGAATATTGGTCCCACTTGGTTCAACCCAACAGAGGGTTTGGACTGGCTTATAAGAAAAAATAAAATTGGGTAATAATTATGGTCAGATATGTGGGTGGTTTGGGACTGTGTGGTGTTTTTGTGAGAGGAAAGTAATATGGATCTTGGCACCTAAATGAGGAGATATAACCATATTAATCCATGGGGTAGGTGGGTAGAGAGATGGATAAATAGGTAGGATGATGTATGGATGAATGGATGGATGGCTAGGTAATAGATAGATAGAAAGATAGATATATGCATAGATAGGTAGATAGGTAGATAGATAGGTTGGATAGATACATAAGTAGATAGATATTTATAGATAATTGGGCCACCTGGGGGGCTCAGTTGGTTGAATGACTTTGGCTCAGGTCATGATCTCACAGTTTGTGGGTTCAAGCCCCACGTTGGGCTGTGTGCTGACAACTCAGAACCTGGAACCTGCTTCAGATTCCATGTCTCTCTCTCTTTCTGTCCTTCCACTGTTCATGTTCTGTCTCTCTCTGTCTCTTAAAAATAAATAAATGTAAAAAAAGACAGTAGATGAATGAATAGATGATGGATGGATGCATAGACAGGAGATAGATAGATACATAGATGATAGGTAAGAGAGGGACGGATAGGTGATAGATAATAGATGGATAGATACATACATACATACATACATACATACATACAAAGATAGATACACAGATATCAAAATTAAATGCGTTACCATGTGCCAGCCAAGTACCTTGGACTTCTGGGTTCCATGTAAATCAGGGATTCTCTCCATTGGGGGAGGACGTGAGTCAATTTCATATTAAATTCTCCTGCATTGATTTTCCGGCTCTCCACTCAAAACCAGCGAGGACCCACATGACATTCGTGTTGCATTAGCTTTGTGAGAGAAGGAAAGAGGGCAGGGAAAGGCAAACAGAAGCCAAACGAAACAGAGAGAGAGAGAGAGAGCTTTGGAAGAATGGAAGACTGTTTTTCCCCTTAAACTTCATTTTGCTAAGTCACCAGGAGGATGAAGAGCACAGGGCAAGACTGAGTGACAGAGGAAAGGAGAAGCTGGCATAAAAGAACAAGTCAGGGGATGGTGGCCAGAGGACTTCAGACATCCAAGGATACACTTGTCCGAATGCATTTGTTCTTGGGCGCCCCCAACAGGCATCAGCCATCTCCTTGTGAATTAATCCTGTATCTTCATGGAAGGAAGCAGGTAGGGCTGATCCATCTGGATGGTCCCAACAGCATGTCTGGCTCAGGACCGAGGGATGGATGGGGCAGAGTTTCCCAGAGTCCCTTTCTCCTTCCTTGTGGCACTCAGTCCTCACGTGTGGCACCTCCTACCCGGAGCTCTATGTCTGCAGACCGCTGCTGCCTCTCCACCCAGGTAGACCAACCCTGTCCCCTATTTTTAGGGGCACATTTCCCTGGTGGTGGTGCCATTAGAAGACTTTATTTCCATCTGGTTTTCTGGTGAGCAAGACTTCTTTTAGTTTAAGTTTATCCTCCATAGGTCCCGAGTCCTACTTACAACTGAAAAAGTCACCCATTGTTAATATGAAATTCCACTTTCTCTGGAGGTTCTGCATTTTTATCTGCTAAATCTCGCAACCCCACCCCTGGCCATTTGCATTTGGAGAAGTAAAAGATAAGTACATTGGTTTGGGGCCAAATATCTGGCACTTGAAGCTCAGGAGAATTGGTAGGAATAGAAGCGGTCGTATTTCTTGTGATTATTTTCTTGCTCTGCGGGGGGAGAATGTCCCCATGTGCCTCTCCTCACCCCGTGTTCGCGACTGCAGTGATACTCATCCAAGGTCCTGGCTGCTACGCTCTTTGCTTCAGCACTTGCATGGTTTCTCAAGGTCCGGATGCTCACAGACAAAGATAAACCCTTGTGTCCACAGGAGGTAGAGGCTCCTTTTGAAAGCAGCAACGCCGACTGAATGTATTTTTGAAAATCCGTCTCCATATGTGATAGTCAAGTATTAATCCTAGTCTGCTTTGATCATCTACGCCTCGCGAACGTACTTTAGAAACACCCAGAAGGCGCGCATTTGAAAAGAACAGTGACATCAGTTTAAAAGCGCTGACCGCCTTCATCCTGGTGCTGGAGTCAGAAGTAACCTTTGATGATATGGAAACCGTTTGGGTCTTTCATTCAACTGCATCCGACAGCGGGGGGTGGGGATGGGAAGGAACGTTGGCATTTTCAGAAATTTGTATTTGAACTGTTTTTACAGAGACCACAGCCCAGAATAAATCATCTGCCATGATTTTGCGATGAGGGGCTCTCCTACACGTGGGAAATGTAATGCATTTTCAGTGAATAATGCACATGGTGGATTCCCATCCAGAGTGGAACAGAGATTAGTAGAAATGAAAAGAAAGCGTGATCTATGGAAGCAAAGAAAAAATTAGCTTAGTCAAGAAAACCAACTGCATCTACTTATATAACTTTGGCAAAGACTTTGACATTTGCAGCCACGTCCTGCTCATGCAGATTGTAACTGTCACTAAGAAGGTAGATTCAGAGGAGGAAAACGCGGTCGTCACAAGATAATTTGATCAGAGGCGTTTAAAAGGGATTGAAGCCGATCGGGCAAGTGGCCATCCGTGAGGTTGATCCCCATCTTGGAAGTCAAACGTGGAAAAGAAGCCAGCTTTCAAATTAGAAAATAGAGCCTTCCTCGGAAGAATGTGTCCTTTCTTTCTCTTCTGTTTCCTTTTTTTCATTCTTTCTAAGTAACTGTTCCCGATCATCTGGGAATCTGTGGTGGCACATTGTTAACGTATAATTTGTTCCTGAGATTCCGCGTGGTGCCCTGGGACGGGAGCAGATGCTCTTTTGGGGTTTCACGTTGGTTTAGGAAAAACAAGAAAAACATGAGCTGCTGTAGGACTCTTTCTCAACACTGTTTACTTTGAAAGAGGGTTAAGATTCCTTCTTGGCTCATGACTTATCCTGCATCGAGTTAAGGGATTGTGAGAGGAAATATCTGTTAGAGAAACCCAAAAATAAGTTTAAAAAATTTTAATGTTTATTTTTGACAGAGAGAGAGCAAAGGAGAGGCAGAGAGAGAGGGAGACACAGAAACCGAAGCAGCTCCAGGCTCTGAGCTGTCAGCACAGAGCCTGAGGTGGGGCTCGAACTCATGAACTATGAGATCATGACCTGAGCCGAAGTGAGATGCTCAACCGACTGAGCCATCCAGGTGCCCTATAATTGACTTATTTATTTTGATAGAGAGACAGTGCACAAGCAGCCGACAGGCAGAGAGAGAGAGAGAGACAGAAAGAGAGTCCAAAGCAGGCTCCAGGCTCTGAGCTTGAACCCACCAACCATGAGATCATGACCTGAGCCAAAGTCACATGCTTAACCAAATGAGCCACCCAGGTGGCCTATAATTTACTTATTCATTTTGATAGACAGATTGTGTGCAAGCAGCCAATGGGCAGAGAAAGAGAGAGAGAGAGTCCAAAGCAGGCGCCAGGCTCTGAGCTGTCAACACAGAGTCTGACGCAGGGCTCAAACCACAAACTGCGAGATCATGACCTGAGCCTAAGTCTGACACTCAACCAACCGGGCCACCCAGGTGCCCCTAGAATCTGAAAAAGAAATTTTAAATGTAGATGTAGCTCCGAGGTATTGGGAGTATTCAGGGTGACTGTACTCTGTGGAATCCTGGTAAGAGCTGTTGAATATAAAACTTTCTAACTTCAGTGTGTACGGTATCCTGTGTCCTGCTTTGCAATGACACGAAACCATAATATAAGGATATGAGACATCCTTTTAGACGCCTTTTTTAAGTAAAGCTTTCCTGTGCATACGCCTCACCCGGAGGCCTCACTCCAGGGCCCATTCTGGCTCCGCATGAACGGGGGCCCCAAACTCTGCATCTCCAATGGCTCCCCAGGGCTGCTCCAGGCCAGAGCACACACGTTGAGAAGCAGACCCCACGAAGCCAGACTCTCCCAGAGCTGGTTTAGCCCAAGCGGATCAGAACTTGAACTCCCCAGGTCACCATCATATGCAGTCAGGTCAGAAAATCCCAGATTTAACACAGACGCCTGGGCGTGCCGGAGAAGAAGGTGCGGTGCCCTTTGGGACACACAGCATTCTGCTCTCGTTAACACAAAGCCGACTGGCGGAACCCAGCTCCCTCCCCTCCTCCCCAGGTGCCGGCATCTGACTGCCCACCCCTAGTGTCTGTGAGCTGAGGATCATTGCATGATTAAAAAAGAAATCAAGCGCTCATGTCTGAAGGGTTCCAAATGCAAGACATTCAGTCACAAACATATTCTTTCCATTGCTCCCTTGTGGTGATGTTGGTTGTCCAATGGGAAGAGGTCATTTTTCGAGCCTGTGGGAAGACGCAATGCCATGGCGAGGCGGGAGGCAATGGGGAACGTGAGAGACAAGAAAGGAGACACAGACGGATGGTTGACATGGAGTCGTTCGGCCAGGTCTGCACTGGGCTCCAGCCTGTACAAGAAAACGCTTACAAAGTCCCGTTGTTCACTGGGTAGATGTCCTACCTGCCACCTGCCGTTCATGACACGTCCACACCACCTTGTCTGAAAGACTCTCTTATGAGTTCTAATATGCGGCGTTTTCTTTTTACAAAACTAATTTCTTTTTTTTTTATTTTTAAAAATGTTTATTTATTTTTGAGAGAGAGAGGCACAGAGCGTGAACAGGGTAGGGGCGGAGACAGAAGGAGACCCAGACTCTGAAGCAGGCTCCAGACTCCTAGCTGTCAGCACAGAGCCTGACGTGGGGGTCGAACTCATGAACCGCGAGATCACGAAGTGGGCCAAAGTCGTCTGCTTAACCGACTGAGCCACCCAGGCGTCCCCAAAACTAATTTCTTGAAGGGCCACTGGAACCAGCCCTATGAAGCCCAACAAAGCCCAACCAGTAACAACCGCACAGTACGGTCCCCTGAACACTCCTTCCTGTCCAGGGAAGCAGCAAGACAGAGCAATCGGGTCCCACGTAGAGCTATGGAAATGCACAACCGGGGGAAAGAGGAGAAGAGAAAGGTCAGGAGCTCCAACACGCATCGCAGCTGAGGATTGTGGGAAAAGCACAAGGCTGGTCCCGCCTCTGTCCTTCCAGAAAGAAACGATTTTCTTTCTTGCAGCTGTGAGCCCAGGAGAAAGATCTGCACAGACTCTCTTGCGGAGCAATTTCACATTGAGAAAAATGCCGTTGGCGCTTTATAGAAACCACCAGTGAAAAATAGTTCGACGGAAGTCATCCATTCCAAACGGGGGGGAGGGGGTGGCCGAGGACTGATTTCTCCATCGGCCCGGGTCCCGGTTTGTGTTGGAACAAAGTCACAAGAGTGTTTCGTATAGTCTTACGCATCATCAGCTATTTCTGCTTCCACGAGTTCACCGTTTTTCCCTCTGTTATAATCTTCTGCTTGGAGACAGATTAAATAGAAAATGCAAAAAAAATTTTTTTTTCTAGCAAAAAGTTTCTCTTTCACCAAAAAAATCCACATTTATTTATACTTTGGAAGAACTCCAAGATCCTGAGGTGAAAAGAAGAAAAAAAAAGCCCACATATAATGATTATGCTGAGCCCTGAAACGGTCTGTTGTGTAGACTCGTGGTTAAGAACTCAGAGGCTGAAGCCAAAGCCTGAGTTCAGACTTCAGCTCCCGCTTGGATAATCCCAAGAGACCTGACTCACTGCGTTCAGGACGATAATGTCTGTGAACCAGTGCGCACAGGGCTCCGCACACAGACAACATTCAACCAGTATTATCGTAATGGTTTTATGACTCCTTCTTTACTGTGGAGGAGTGGGCTCATGGCTGTGTTTCCCCTCATTTTTTCACCAACTGGACAATTAGCTCTTTCTTTTATGCCTTGTATTCCAGACTTGCTACCTATGAACAAGACGCTGAATCCATGAGATAATTCAAGATTCGTGTGCAGAACGCGGTAAACCATAGGAGGTGAAAGTGCCCCCCGGGGGATGACAGGGCAACGCAGGCGAACGAAAATGACCGCTGGGAAATAATGATTTATCCTTGGCTGTGGCCCTTGCCAAAAATGATCTCAACAGGCAGTGTTTTAGGTAAATCATGTGTGGGAGTTTTCTCGCTGGATGTAGCCAACGCAGCCATTGGAATTCAAAGAGCCGGTCCACGGGCGGGAAGTCGTGTTCGTTGTGTAATGGAGCGAGGGCTCTGGACTCCAAGACCTTTGATGGACTTCGCCAGCCCCCCTCTATCTGCATGAGCAAAGCCAGCCTCTTGCCAGGCCTAACGCACTGTCTAGACACGGAGATAATCCACCGATTAGACCCAGGCATGTGCGCTTTGTACGAATGCCAGCGGCAAGGGTAAGGTGCCCAATTACGCCCGCCATGTCTCACCTCCAGTAGATACCATGATCCAACTTGCAATGGCTTCTTTGGAAGCACGGAGCATGATCCCTGACCGTGGTGCTTTCTGGGCCGTCTAAAATGGCGTGCCTCTTGCAGCAGTGAGTTTACATGCGTGTGCGTGTGTGTGGTCTTATTTGTCTAACTTATTACTTTAACAGTCATAAACACTACACCCTATATGGGTGGATGTGCAAATTTCACAAAAATGTAAACACAGGCAGGGCTTAGCTCAGTTGATTTTGCACGCTCTCAGGACGCTCTAAAAATGCTACCTTGCTTGTGTTTCAAAAGGGCTCACGACTTAGGAGTTTCTATGAACCTACTCAACGGTGTAATACTTCTTGATTATCTTTGTGATTTACTTGGGATTCCTTTAAAGGACTGGGCATTTGCTGTTACTAAGATGTGATTCAATGAATATTTGGGACAAGTTAGTAACAAATGGCAGTTTTTCTTGCTAATGGGAAAAGAGATACACAAAATCCGTTAATCTCAAAAATTGAAACCCATAGCCATGAACTCTCCATGTCGGAGTTTCAAAACGCTATAAAGCATTGTTTTAAAACTAAGCTTTCCATGATTTGAATTTTTAATGTTTATTTATTTATTTAATTTTTAATGTTTTATTTATTTTGGATACAGAGAGAGACAGAGCATGAGAGGGGAAGGGGCAGACAGAGAAGGAGACACAGAACCGGAATCAGGCTGCAGTCTCTGAGCTAGCTGTCAGCACAGAGCCTGACGTGGGGCTCGAACCCATGAATGTGAGATCTGACCTGAGCTGAAGTTGGAGGCTTAACCAACTGAGCCACCCAGGTGCCCTTATGTTTATTTATTTTTGAGAGAGAGACTTAAAGAGAAAGCATGAGTGAGCGCAGGGGAGAGGCAGAGAGAGAGGGAGACACAGAATCCAAAGCAGGCTCCAGCTGGATGCAGGGCTCCAACTCACAAATTGCAAGATTATGACCTGAGGCGACGTCAGAGGCTTAACCCACTGAACCCCCCAGGTGCCCCTGTCTTCTGCCCATTTGATTAGATTATTTGGGGGCTGTTTTTGGTGTTCAGTTGTATACATCCTTCATATATTTTGAATACTAACCCTCTATCAGATACGTCATTTGCAAATATCTTGTCTCATTGCGTAGGTTGTCTTTCAGTTTTCCTGGTGTCCTTTGCTATGCACAGCTGTTTATATTGACACAGAGCCAATAGTTTATTTTTGCTTTAGTTTCCCTGGCCTCGGGAGACATATCTAGAAAAGTGTGGCCGTAGCTCATGTCAGAGAAATTACGAACTATGTTCTCCTGTAGGACTTTTATGGTTTCAGGTCTCACATTTAGGCCTTTCATCCATTATGAACTTGTTTTTGTTCTATATAGTGGAATTAAAATAAAAATAAATACAGTAAGTCATGAATGTAAGCTGAAAGTTGGAGGAAGGCATGGAGCAGGAGACAAATACCGTGAAATAAGTCGTCTTCGTTGTCATTGACACTGAAAGTGCTGGAAAGACAGACACCATTCCCACATCTGACCTGTGTCATTTACTGCACTGTTACGTGTCACATGACCTATGGAATCCTCTACTGTAGACTTGAGCCAATGAAAGTGAAAATGGCAAATACTATCTCAATAAGATTAGGAGCCCTGTTGTGATTTTGCAAAGCAAAAGAACGTGTTTCTGATCCTGTCTTAACTTGTATCTTCCGCATCTCAACATACAAATCCATCTGGCATGAATCCAGCACCACAGGGGCCCCTCCGTGGTCTGGGGGAGGCTGGGGGGCGTCTCTGTGGCTCGATCAAGTCCCCCAGAAGGTTTCTTCAGATCAACACTCTGCTCAGCTGTCCCCTCCGGAAGGTTGCAGGGTTGAGCCATCTTGGGTGTAGAGAGCATGAGCTTGGAAGAGACCATGGGAGAAAAGAGAATGAATGCTCAGTCAGCTGAAGGGAAAGTCCTTCTCTGGGAGCAGGGGATGCCAGGAGTGTGGAGGCAGGTGTTTGGGGAAATAGAGTCGGGGGGAGGGAGCCTGGGAGGAGGAAACAGGTCAGTGGGAGCCTGGAAATGGAGGCTCTGGGGCAGAGGAGGGAAAGGAAAGGGAGCCACAGAGAAGGGAGGCAGGAGCCAGCCTCTAGCCACGTTGACTGCTTTGATTCCGGGTCTGCTGTCCCCGGGGGTGGCCAGTCCTCACGCAGCCTCCACGCATCCCCGGAGCTGCCAGTGCTCCTGTTCCGGGCTCCGTCCACCGTGTGGGCGGCCAGCTTCCAGCCTCCTGTCCAGAGACTCGCTCCCTCGGGCCAGTGGCCAGGCTCTCCCCAGCAGCCTTTCCCGCGAGAGACAGCACACCACGCTGTCAAGTGCCATCCTGGGTTTCTTGCTGGGACAGAAGAAAAGCGTATCACGTCCCGGGTGGTGGTCCCTTGCCCTCACTTCCCAGATGATGCCTGCTGTCTCCTGTCCCCCTGCCCCCACCTCCCCCCAGGGTGGCTGCTGGCCACACACTGGCCGCACCAGTGCATCTGGACAAGAGCGTCTTCAAAGCCATCCGGCCCGGTCAGCAGGCCGGGCGTGGAGCTCACATTTGCTGAGCGTGCATTTCCATCTGGAGAAACAAAGCCCCTTCACACGGATCCGATTTTGGGGAGGGCAGGGCAGCCACGACTCGCTTTTTGACTTCTCCTGGGACACATCCCACCTCTTTCCTGGAATCGTGGCCCCGTATTTTCAGGAACGCTCTTCTGGTTTTCCTAGACTTGGTGGCTTTTGGAACATTCAAAGGAAGGAACAAAACAAACAAGACTAGGCTGGCTTCAGGCAAGCGGCCATGATGTTAAATGGAAGATGATGCGTATGAGTGATTTCAGTTGTGGTCTCCACCAGTGCCCCCCATCTCCTGTCTCATATCTCAGTAAGCACCTCAAGACCAAACAGCAAACTCCTGCTCCAGTCTGGTGGGTCCAGGGTCCATGCCACCTGGTGTGACTCAGCATCAGCCTCCATGGCGCCCTGTCATTTGTGTGTATCTTGGCGTGGCCATCGCGGTCAGTCTAGTGGACATTACTGTTGACTCCTACCCGGACACTTTGTCTGCTCTACCTGTGGCCGCCTTGTGGACCAGTTCTGACTCCCATTACTTATCCTGCAGCCACAGTGATGCATCTGAAACCTCCTTGCAGTAGAGACAGCCCTGCTTTTCCACGCCATCGAGCTGCTGGCCGTTGCTGTCAGTATTGCGCACAATATCCATTGACCAACTGCAGAGGACTCTTAGCTCTGGCCGCCCTTGCATCCCTGTTCCGTTTCTCACCTCTCTCTCCTTTGCATTGCCCTCCAGACACCCTGGCTGCCCCGCACCTGCTCTGCCGCAGAGGCGTGGATGTACCCGTGTCTTCCAGGAAAACCCGGACGCACGCAAGAGCCGTCTCTGACGTCCCGGATGCATGCACTCCGTCAGTCTCCACAACAACACCCGTTTCCTCCATGGCAGCTCCCACAGGCTGCCAGTTTCCATCTGTGGGCCTAACTGTTTTATTACCGTCTGCATGCTCTAGACTGTGAACGCCCCGCCCATGCCCGTCTGGTTCTGCCCCCTCCCTCGTCGCCATCACCCAGCTCTGCGCCTGGCCGGGAACACCCAACGAGCCTTGGACCGATGCATGCGGGGACCGCACTACCGAGCTATGTACAGAGAGAGCCACCAGCCAGCCCGTCTTGGAAGGGAACGTTAAACAGGAAGCTCTGTCCCCCAGGAGTGCTTGTTCTGGCTTCTCCTGTGGATACTGAAAGGCAAAGAATGTCCCTGGGTAGCTCTCACGGCAGGGTTCACGACTGTGTTTAAAGAGGTTCCTTATGTGGCTCATGGCAACAGACTGAATCTAATACCATTCGACTCCTTAGGTGTCTTTCATTTCTAAACTTTAGGATCCTGAGGGAGAAGATGCTCCACGGTGGGTTTCTTGCCTCAGAGGGGACTCTATGGAAGGTCTTTATAACGTGTATTTCCCCACGTCCCAGACGTGTCCTCGGGAAAGGGTCCCGCACACTGCTGCACACCAACAGTGTTCCTGTAGATCGAGGGATCGAAATTAAATCTCAGATTTCACATCAATTCATATACCAGCTTCACGCAGACGGTTTTTAAAACCACTTTTTAAGAAACTTTTTTTCATGTTTATTCCTTTTTGAGAGACAGAGCGGTGGAGGGGCAGAGAGAGAGGAAGACACAGAATCAGAAGCAGCTCCAGGCTCTGAGCTGTCCGCACAGAGCCTGACTTGGTGAAATACATGTTACAAAGACCTCAAGGCGAACGCCTCCAGCACAACCCTGAAGATTCAGACACGTCAGCGTAGGCAACAAGCAGACCTTTAGAAAAGTATTGGAATGAGTTCACTGACTGATTGATTAATGGCTTCACACCTGGAGCAAATGCTGGAATCATCCAGAGATCTTGAAAGATACAGACACCAGGGACGTATGGTGGGTACTGTATTTCACTGTCCAGAGACGCATCCTGGACATGACTTTGGAGACTTCCCAGGGGAGGCCAGTGTGCACCCATGTTTGGGATTCTGTGTTCCGGACAAGGCAGACCAGAGACACCAGCGGAGGCTGTGAGTGCGTGAAGCCCGGGCCAGCCAGAACCTGCAGGCGGGTGAGTCACGGAGGGCTTGCAGGCTGCTGCGCTCAGAGCGTACCACCACGGAAGTTGGCAAGTGCCTCATGCATTGAATGTGGCGATCCTTCCAGGGCCAGTTCTGCAGGCAATCAGGGGCATAGAGGCACTCGATCGTAGCAAGCAGATGAAGAAGGCACAGGGGGGGCCCTGGGGGATAGCTGAGAGCCTGAGGTCAAAGGGCGGTCCTGGTGGCCTGAGTCGGACACGCTCCAGTCTTCCGAGAGCTCATCTCCAGTCTCCCCGTCCCTGCTTATCCAGACGGGCTCCAGGGCATTTCAGTAGAAGCTGTAGAGCACAGCGTTGCCAGGATGCTTCCCCTTTTGTTGATTTTTACCCTGAGACCCCAAATGGCCCAGGTTCCCTGCTCCCCCAACACCAAGGCTCTAGTTGGTTCTAGACAAAGGAACAGAGTCAGCAAGTGATTTACGGCAGGTAATGTGCCCGCGCAAAGCGCGCCCGTTGTGTGCGTTAGATGCGCGCGTGGGTGCATTCGCCGCATGTGTGTTTCATGTCACAGGAATATGTGAAAAGGAGGAGAAATGAAAACCCGGCAGCCTGCGTCACACGAGAGCAGTGTTTTTAAACGAAAAGGTCCTTCGACAGCGGACATTGAAGCGGCAAGACTGTTCTTGCAGACGCATCCCTTCCCCCCCAGCAGGGAGGATGGAATGCCGCCAAGGCATTTTGTCTTTGTCAAAGAGCGATTTTTTTTTTTTCCGCCCAGACGTTGACCCGGTAAAATCAACCGTTTTGGAACGCTGAGGTGGCTTTTAAGGCGAGATGCGATCTGATTGTTTGTTTTCCACGTTCAGGGTTGACAAGAAGGGAACTTTTGTAGACGGCCCCCTCTGGGCAGAGGGGAACATGGGCGCGCAGCGTCCATCGATGAATGGCGGGAATCAAAAACGTGAAACAATAGATACAGTGTTCCTTCTCCTGATTCCGTCGTGGACACCGAGGTCCTGGCCCTCGCAGACACCATTGCTCGGTATCACACAGCGCTTGAGAGCGCTACACTGTTCTGCTAGGGCTGCCATAACAAAATACCATAAACTGGGTGGTTAAATAATAGACGGTTGTTTCTCACAGTTCTGGAGGCTGGGGGTCGGCGAGGCTGAGGCTGGGAGTCTGAGATCCAGGTGGGGCAGCACTGGTTCCTCCGGAACCCTCTCTCCTTGGCATATAGACCCGTGTTCTCTCTGTGTCCTCATGTGGTCGTCCCTCTGTGCGTGTCTGTGTTCTCATCCCGTCTTCTTACAAGGACACCAGTCATATGGGGTCAGATTGCACCCTGGTGACCTCAGTTTACCTTAACCATTTTTCTAGAGACCCAGCTCTAAATGCAGCGTCCTTCTTAGGTCCTGGGGATGAGGGTTTCAACATATGAATTTGGGAAGTGACAGAATTTAACCCATTACAAATAAATAGGTCCTTCATTTTCATGGCCCAGAACTCAGAAGAACACACAATCACCTCCCCCCGCCCCACAGATGGAAATATCCATTGGGACATACAGAAGCTCTCAAGTTACTGATTTTCTTTGTAAGTTTGGATATTCCACATGGATTCACCATTGAGGGACACTCAGCCCCAAAGAATATCTTGATTAAACATGTTCAACAAACTAGTAGCACTTGCCGAAAGAGACTTGACCCGTGCTGCCTGTGTGGAAATTCTTGTAACCTGGTAAACTTGCCAGCCCTCTCCTTACCATATATGTTATGAGCTTGAGGTAACAGTCATTTCATGTCTCCATAAATCCCAGCGAAAGTAAGAACAATCATGAGAGACAGGCAGTTGATGAGAAGAAATTATAATATTAGGTGCACCTGTTTCCCAGAAGACAGGATTTGTGTTTCCTTCACTCTTGGGGACTACTCCACTGAAGGAGAAACATTCCAGAAGAATAAACCACGTATGGACTTTCTCTGCTTCTTGGAGTTCCTGTCTAGCAGGTTAAGAAATCTGGGAAACCAATTCTCTGGCTGTCCAACTAAAGATTGTGACAGAACTGTGCTTTTGTGCCTCTCGCCATATCCGCATTTCAGAAGACAACTCATTTTTGAGCAGAAATTTAAGCCAAGTATTTGCCTTTCAGTCAGTACCCAAGTCAACAATTTTACGTGTGTTTTGAGTACAGACCGTTGCTGACTAATTTCATTTTCTGTGTGTTCATGAAGATAGAACACCAGTTAAGCCTTTCATTTAAGATCAGTAACTCAGGGGCCCTTGGGAGCTCATTCAATTAAGCATCCGACTTCAGCTCAGGTCATGATCTCGCATTTTGAGGGTTCCAGGCCCACATCAGGCTCTGTGCTGACCACTAGCTCAGAGCATGAAGCCTGCTTGGGATTCTGTGTCTCCCTCTCTCTCTCTGTCCCTCCCCTGTTCACGCTCTCTCAAAAATAGATAAATGCAAAAAAAAAAAAATTTAACATCGGTTACTCAGATGAGGGCAATTTCCCCAAGTGTGTTGTGATTCCCCATTGGAATTCCAACATAGCCCCGGCTGGAACTGTGAGCCACGAATGTTGGTATCCAGGAGACCCTTTATTTCCCATCCATGCTGTGTCCCGTCCATGACATAATTAAAGGTCATTACAAACTGTCCCACTTTTGGTTTCCAAAACGAATGCCATCAAGACAGAAGAGATGAACTCGCACAATTCCGTAGCAAGAAAGCAACCTCATTTAAAAATGGGCAAAAGACATGAACAGACACTTCTCCAAAGAAGCCATCCAAATGACCAACAGTCACATGAAAAGATGCTCAACATCACTCATCATCAGGGAAATACAAATCGAAACCACAATGAGGTACCACCTCACACCTGTCAGAGTGGCAAAAATCAATGACAGAAGAAACAACAGGTGTTGGCGAGGATGTGGAGAAAGGGGAGCCCTCCTGTACTGTTGTTAGGAATGCAAACTGGTGCAGCCGCTCTGGGAACATTATGGGAGTTCTGCAAAGTGTTAAAAGTAGAAATGTCTTACAATCCAGTAATTCCACCTCTGGGTATTGTATCCCTTGGAATTTTGTCCAAAGGAAACAGCTGCACTATATCAAAGAAATATCTGCATCTTGTGTTCTGTACAGTATTATCAACAACAGCCAAGACATGGAATCAACCTCAGTGTCCGTCAGAGGATGAGTGGATGGAGAAAATATTGTGTGCACAATGGAATATTATTATCTGTGTGCACAATGGAATATTATTCAGCCACAACAAACAAGGAAAAGCTGCCATTTGTGACACTACAGATGGACCATGAGGACATTTTGTTAAGTCAGGCAGAGTCTGTGAAGCCAGACAGGTACTGGATGATCTCACTCACACATAGATTCTAAATACAAATGAGAGTCCTGGAAACAGTGCATAGAAACGTGGTTCCTAAGATTTGGGGCTTGCAGGGGGGAAGGAAGTTTGGATGGTGTCCAGCTCCTGGTTCTGAGCCTCAGGGAAGGATCTCCCCGGCCTTTCTGTTTGAGGTGAGCCTTGTGTCACTGTCAGAGAAAAGATGAGATCTTTGTTCTCTGTGGTGGAAAAGGAGGCGCCTTCCATTGAGGAGGGTGTCTTAACTCTTGCTGCCTTCAAAACAGAGTCCCAGACAGAGACCTGGAGGATGTGGTTCATTTTGGAGGCTGTCCCAAGAAGCTGGATGAGAGAGACAGGAAGACAGGAAAGGTGACAGAGGGGCAGCTGGGTTTGAGTCCCATTGGGGACTCTCGGAGCATTCTTGTAGAAGCACCTCATTGACATCCTTGCCCCAAGCCTGTTCCTGTTCGTAGTGGATAAGCAAGAGGTCAGTCTCCATCACCTCCCTGACCCCAAATCGGAGCTGTGCACACGCCCTGCAGCAGACCAGGTATCAGCAGCTAATGCAGGTGGAATGTTGACTACGGGCACAGGACAAGAAACATCGTCTGCCCCTGGAGTTGAGCGCCACCGAGGAGATGTGCCATGGACAGGGGGCTTCCAGGGGCAGAACGTGGAGGTGGAGAGTTAAGAATCTCACACACCTCTTCCATTTGAAGCGGAGGCAAGAGAGAGAAGGTCGGTGCCATTGCAGGTGGAATGCACGTTTGATGGAGGGAAGGGACGCTTGAGGCCAACAGATAGAATTTATGTTTTCTATAAGGTTTAAGGTGAGATCATTGGCATAGATGGTGGCACATAGTTTTAGGGAAAAGCAGGGAGAAGATGGAAAATAATGAATTTAGCAAGTGGGATGAAAATGTCGTGAGGTATGTAATGCCAAGAAATGGGTGCTACGTGGGTTTCTCTCCAGCCACTCCCAGCTAGGGAGAATGGCCAGACTGGGTTCCAGCAGGGTCTCTGTGGGGTCCCCCTGCCAGACCAGCAGATTTCTGACCTAAATGTGCTTCCACGGCAGTGATCATAGCCCTCAACCATGCAGTTGAGCATGAGGAGTAGAAATAAAAGCAGATCAGTGGATTTATGGGCACCCACATGGTGTGCAAGGGGGAACCCAAAAGGAATGGCCCAGACTTGTGCTCAAAGGCCTGCGTCCCGGATGCCAGGATCTCAGACGACGTAGAACGGAGGATGACCAATCTGAGTGACCACAGAAATGCTCCATTGGGAACTTTACTCGGGACCCCCGATCAAAGACACGCATGAATCTCCGCGACTTGACAAGCATTAGAATTGTTTAGAATTATAATTACCCAACTTGCATATCACCTGCATTCTGTCATTTGCTAACTTGGCTCAGAGAAGCCATAAAAATAACGGAACACATTTCTCTAAGTGACCGGAGAGAGGAGAGTCTGTTTTCTTCATTCCTCTGGTGTTTGGAGCGGGTCTACTTTTTTTTTTTTTTTCATTTGACTGTAAGTCTAGCTTCATGTGCCTGGAAAATGATATATTTTCCTTTGTGAAAATACATAAATTTAGGACGATGGCCCTGACATCTGAGATTATGAAAATACTTTAGGAAGAGAAAACTCATTAAATTATTTTCTGTGTGTGCTCTTTGGATGTGCCTTCGGATCTAAAAGGTGAGGGGGGGGGACGTAAAGTCAAGCCAAAGGCTTAAAAAAAAGGAGAAGGGAATGATGAAAATTTAGCATTTGGACTCTCTTTGCAATAAATGAAGGCACATGGCTTTTGACAAATCCAATTCTTAGAGAAATACTTTCTCTTTTGGAGTGTTTTTAAGGCAGGAGGAGAAAAAGGCAGGAATGTGAAAGAGTCAGGCTCCTAAGGGACCCTGTGGTCATGGAATCACCTCGGTCTTTGGGAGTTTGATGGTTTCAGGTGACTTTGTCCCAAATTTAAAGGTTCTTACTACTTCCTCTTGTAGATGGTAGTTAAATCTCAGTGGGTCCAGAAAGTCTGTCCACATAGGCACAAACACGCCCTTACAGAGCTTGCCTAGGGGTCCTCAGACCCCCTTCCTGGGGAGCCCTCTCCCCCTAACACGCCCCCGGTAGACTGTACAAGGTGCATGTTCTCTTTTCCTAGCCATCTTCCCCCCAGCCATCCGTGGATGGATGCCACCCTCAGAATCAGCCCGGCCACCGCCCAAACCACACACTACGTCTGGAGATGTCCCATCAGCCTTGGGACAGCAAAGTGAGTCCACTCTGAGCTTGGAACTCTCTGGTTGTCTTCCACGTATGGCCCTTGCTCTGAGCTGGACCATGGATGATGGATGGTGTATTAGTCTGCTAGAGCGGAGGAAACAAAGACACGGCTCCCCCAATGGGGATGACGAATATAAAATCACTTCCGGGGGTGGGGGCAGGGTGCTCTGAATGACAAACATGTTATACAGTTTATTGTCAAGTTGGTTTCTATACAACACCCGCTGCTCATCCCAACAAGTGCCCCCTCCATGCCCATCCCCCATTTCCGCCTCTCCTCCACTCCCATCAGCGCTCAGTTTGTTCTCAGGTTTTTTTAATTAAAACTTTTAAATGTTTATTTATTTTTGAGAGACAGAGCATGAGCAGGGGAAGGGCAGAGAGAGAAGGAGACACAGAATCTGAAGCAGCTCCAGGCTCTGAGCTGTCAGCACAAAGCCTGACGCAGGGCTCAAACCCACGAACTGTAAGATCATGACCGGAGCCAAAGCTGGACGCTTAATCGATCGAGTCACCCAGGTGCCCCTGGTCTCACTTTTAAGAGTCTTATGGTTTGCCTCCCTGCTTCTCTGTAATTTCTCCCCCTCCCCCTCCGCCAGGGTCCTCTGTTAAGTTTCTCTAGATCCACATATGAGTGCAAATGTATGGTCTCTGTCCTTCTCCGCCTGACTTATTTCGCTTCGCATGACACCCTCGAGGTCCATCCACTTTGCTACAAATGGTCAGATTTCATTCTTCCTCATTGCCATGTAGTACTCCATTGTATAGATATACCACATCTTCTTGATCCACTCATCAGGTCATGGACATTTAGGCTCTTTCCATGATTTGGCTGTTGTCAAAAGTGCCACTGTGAACATTGGGGTATGTGTGCCCCTATGCGTTAAGGGATTTTTAAAAAACCAAATCGTTTAGTCTGAGGTTTTCTTAAACGGCCAGCTTTGTCATTGCCTGTGGCTGGACGGGACCCATGGCTGCCTCGGGAGCCTCGTGTAGGAAATGAAAAAAGCCTTTGGGCTTGTGGAATTTCAAGGCTGGTTTTCAGCAGGTGACAAGAGACAAAGGTAGCATCATATGCAGATTGCAAACTGACGCTGAGTCCCTGTGGCCGGGCTGCAGGACCTGGACTTCCAACCACCGGGCCACGTTCCAGCAGGGATCCTGGCTGATGGGGAGAAACACTCGCAAACATCCCATGTTAAACGTGCCTGTCAGGGGCTTGTTGGGACTCCACTTGAGGTGCGTCTGAATCCAGACGTGATTCCTCCTTCAGATAACCCACAGGAAGCGACATTGAGAGTGGTTGTTCGGTAAGAAGGAAAGGCGTCATGCTTTTAAATTCTCTTTAGTTTCAACTCATGTCCTTTTCACTTTCTGCATTTGTCTTGTTGGTTTGGGATAAACACATAGCACAGAAATACCCGTGTAACCGCTTTTACGTATGCAGCTCAGTGGCAGTAAGCACATTACTAGGTGATGCAACCGTCCCCACCATCTGTCTCCAGAACCTTTTTATCTTTCCAAATAGAAACTGTGCCTATTAAACAGGAACTCCCATACCTGCCCTCAGACCCTGGAACCACTTTTCTACTCTCTGTCTCTGGGTGTGAGTCCTCCAGGAACCCCACATACACGTGGAATCACATAGGATTTGTTTTGTAGTGACTGAGCCTCATGCTCTCAAGGTCTGTCCCCTGAATGTCCTTCCTCTTCAAGATGGCACCGTATTTCTCTATCCATCCCTCGGTCCACGGACACTTGCGTTGCTTTCACTTCTTGGCCATTGTGAATCATGCTGTTAACAGCAGCCTTGTGCAAATATCCACAAGTCCTCGCTTCCAGTTCTTTTGGATAAATACCCAGGCATGGAATTGCTGTATCAGATGCCCAATCTACGGCACAACGTATTCTAATAAACTTGCACCAAAATGCTTCCTTAGGAAATGTTTTATGTTTAAATTTTTAATGTTTTCTGTTTATTTTTGAGAGACAGAGAGAGGCAGTGTGAGCAAGGAAGCGTCATAGAGAGAGGGAGACAAAGAATCTGAAGCAGGCTCCGGGCTCTGAGCTGTCAGCACGGAGCCCGATGTGGGGTTGAATCCAAGAACCGTGAGATCATGACCTGAGCTGAAGCTGGACTTTTAACCGACTGAGCCACCCAGGCGCCCCTGAAATATGTCTTAATAGCTCAGAGGGTAGGGGTGCAAAATTCTGAACATCTATATCATGGACCCCAGAATTCTGTTCCTTCATTCACAGATGAGCCAAACAAAATATTAATTGTTTCTTTCCTTCATAAGAAATTCACTGTTTCTCAACATCTGTGGACCAGAAGTCAAAGTCAGGTTTTATCAAGGGTGGTTTTAGGTGCAGCAAAGACTTGGCCACATAGACGTGGGAGAAGCAAGTGTCTGAAGAAGGATATAGTTTGACATAGAGGAGATTTTAGTTCCTCCACAAATGATTCCTGTCTTCATCTTCTCTTTCCAGAGACTTCTGTCCATTCCTGTGCGTGTTGTCTGCCAGCTGGAGTCTGCTCTCAATCCCCCTTCATGAAAAGCCAACCCACAAACGTCCCTGCAGCTGAAATTTTGACGTAGATCAACATGTACCATCCCAATACATTCTATGTTCTTCTTGGCTACTTTCTATATTTGAAATGGCTCTTTTCTTCAAAAAACAAGCCAAGATCCCTGGAAAATCACCACGAGACCATTTTCGTGAGGTGGTCTGTTGGAAGCCAAGCTCAATGTCACTCTCCCACTCATGGTCATCACCCTCCGCCTCTGACACTATCTACAGATGAGCTGGTAACTTGCCAGTTCGTTTTTAAAGGACTCACATCTTAACACATGAACAATGCACGCGTGAGTTACGACACACTTAGTCTCCGAGGGAGTAAGAATTTATCGACCAAGACGTCTGGCGCCAAGTCTGTAGTTTCCTACCATCATTATGTGATCTCCCTTCTGCTCGGAAAGAAAAAGGATCAAGAATTTCTGAAATTAAATACAATAGAATTTAATGATGTGAGACGGGGAAGAGTTAGTTTTTGAAACAGTGACTATCTGTGTTCTAGTCCGATGGCCAGACTCAACTAGGAGTGACACACATTTAAGCAAGGTTCCCTGTTTTCATCTCTCCTTGCCTTATCTGTGCTGTAGAACCGTCACAAAAATAGTAGGTCATAGAGGGGCTTGGGTGGCTCAGTCAATTAAGCATCCAAGTTTGGCTCAGTTCTTGATCTCCTGGTCTATGAGTTCAAGCCCTGCGTTGGGCTCTGTGCTGACAGCTCAGAGTCTGGAGTCTGCTTTGGATTCTGTGTCTCCCTCTCTGTCTGTTGCTCCCCCATTTAGGCTCTCTCTCTGTTTGTCTGTCTCTCTCTCTCTCAAAGAAGGGATAAACTTAAAAAAAAAAACTAAAAAGAATCATAGCTGATAAAGTTTGGAGATTTTTAATGTGTCCTAAAGTAGACAGCATCTGCTTTATTTTGTTTTACCTCTCAGTTGGTAAAAGACACCCAACAGTAGAGGCTGCCAGGCCACATGCAAAACTACTATGTTAAGAATAAAATCCTACTTTGTAACTTCAACAGAAAGACTTTCCAGGTAATGTAAATGAATAAAATGTGTTCTGGACAATCCATTCCTCATTTTCTTCAAAGAAGGTTATGTTGACAAATGTGTTTGGGTAGAAAGAAAAAGAAGACATCCTCCATGCAGACATATGAGAATGAGAACAAAGAAGAATGAAAACCAGTGTGTATATGGATTATGGTAATAAAATCAGTCATTTCTTGGAGGGAGAGAAATAATAGGTATGCACGGAGTGTCTGGATTTTACTGCGGGCGGAGGCATGTGGCTGGAACCAGGAGCCCAATCTCGCTCTATTGCCTTACCCGTGAAAACACAACATCTTCGCTTACGTGATAATTAGGTAAGACTGTGGCAACCACGTTTTCCTCACAACATCTTCCCTCTTCTGGTATGTGCTTGTGCTGTATTTCTCAGCGCACTGTATTCTGTATAAAATATACCAGATGGGACTTCAAGGTGAAGGATTTGGAAGTTCAATTCCATGAGGTTAGGAAGCCATGAGCCCAGCGATGAACTCAGTGATGGACAAAGTACCACCATATTTTCAGTTGGTTTTCTTTCTTTGGGACAAAACACCTGTCAGAATTCACGACCTGTGATTCCTGTTTTTCCGAGGATATGCCTATAGCTCTGCCAATAGTATTTTCCCGTCTTTGTACTGAAAACAGAAGAAAGCGGCGTTACATACTATCGACACAGACAATTCTTTAAACTCCTCCCAAAGTAGAAAGAGGATTTCTGATAATCTCCTTTCTTTGGGTGTATTTACTGCAAACAAACTTGTGAGGCCCACGTTTACAGATGCTCAGTGGGGATCTTACACAGACACGGATTTGAGAGGGACATCTTGTTGCATAACGAGAGAATCGCAGATAGCTCAGGATAAACTTTATTTTTAAAGTAATAATCTATTTTATTATTTTTGTAAATTGAGAGACAGAGAGAGTGAGCAAGGAAGGAGCAGAGGAGAGAGAGAGAGAGACAATCTTAAGAGGGAGAGACAGAGAGAGAATGCCTCAAACCATGAGATCATGACCTGAACCAAAAATCAAGAGTCAGAAGCTCAACAGACTGTGCCACCCAGGTGACTCACTCATGAAAAAGTTTAAGTGTAACAGCAAGTTCCCTGGGTGACTAGAGAAATATATTCATAAGCAAATGAGTTCAATAAATAATGCACTATATCTATTTGTATCTGGGTCCTTAACATCAAGGATCTATCAAATAGATTTATACCTTAAAATATGCTTTTTTCATGATTTTTAAAAATTTTTAATGTTATTTATTTTTGAGAAACAGAGCGTGAGCAGGAGAAGGACAGAGAGAGGGACAGAGAGGGAGACACACAATCCGAAGCAGCTCCAGGCTCTGAGAGGTCAGCACAGAGCCTGATGCCGGGGCTCGAACTCATGAACTGTGAGATCATGACCTGAGCTGAGTCTGGATGCTTAACCGACTGAGCCACCAAGGCGCCCTTCATGATTTTTTAAAGCAAACTCCCTCCCCAGTGTGGGGCTGGAACTCAGGACCCCAAGACCAAGAGAAACATGCTGTACCAACTGCGCCCGCCAGGAACCCCCAAGGGATGCTTGTATTATATTTATAGATATACGTATTGAACGCATAAGTTACATATATGTATTATTTGCAAGTTATCCCCTGTAGTTTAATATATGAATATACTTATATATTTAATCTATGCTTATATCTTAAATCAGGTTTTGAACAAAGCATTAGAAGGTGAAGGCTAAAGACAGTAGAACGTTGAAGAAGAAAATCTGCTCTTAGCAGAAACCAGGAACAACATAAAACGATGATCCAAACGCCTTTTTTCTCCTACCTTGGCCCCAACTTGGGATTTTATGTAACACATTTCCTGGGAGCGACCACCAGCACCAGCATCGTTTCAGTTGTGTATTTCCACCAGAATGTCAGTGCTCATGGGTAATATCATATGTGTGCTGACATATTACAGTATAAACGCACTGTCCCCTGGTTCTGAAAACCGCAGAGTAACTCCAGACTGTGTCGACGGAGAGAAGGAGGAAGCCCAGGTTGGAACGGGGTTAGTGGTTTTTTTTTTTTTTTTTTTTTTTTTGTGGCACAGTGTGCTCCAAAGGGTTAGCATGTAACCCTTGCCTCAGGCTCTGGTTTTAGGGAATCTAGGAGGAGTCTGCCAGTGGTAGCCAGCATGATCTCTCCTCCTGAGGATTACTTCAGATAATGTACGCAGACTGCTTCTCACCCATCTCACCCGTTATAGGTCTTCGGGATAAGACGCGTGGCTGTTAGAATCTAGAATCCGTGTGTGAGAATCTCCATGACTTTTATGAGTACTTTTGGGGATTTTTCAGCAGTGATGACATTGGGTCCGTAGGAAACGGTTGATAAAGCTTATTTATTGCCAAGGAAAGGCCGTTTGGAGGTCACCAGTAGAGTTAACAAAGATGATGTTCTGAGGATTCTAGCTGCATCGACAAGAGTTCCAAGGAGGATATGGGCGTAACGAGGGCAAACAGATCAATTGCCAACGTGACTTACTTTGCCTTGTTTGCTCAACCCTACAGGGGATTCCTGGAAGGAATTCTAAAACCAGACGGATTGCGGTTAGCATTTTAAGCTATTTGAAAGACATGACATCAAACCACAGAGGTCCTGGGAAGCTGATACCCTATAGACAGTAGGAGAATGAGAAGGTCTGAGCACAGGGCATCGTGAGTCATTGCAGAGGAGAGATTGGGTTGTTCTGGAAGAGTCCATTTCTGGTGGGTGCGGAGGTCCCAAACAGTGCACGGGGAAGGTGGTGGGCTTTCTTCATTCAGTGCTAGGCATGTCTGCACTCTGGGGACACAGAGAAGAGACACCACCCATGAATGTTAATACATGAAGGAAAACAAAACAGGACAGAAGATGATCCTCGTAAGATAAATAGATAGATAGATAGATAGATAGATAGATAGATAGATATGATGGATGGATGGATGGATAGATAGATAGATAGATATGATGGATGGATGGATGGATAGATAGACAGACAGACAGATAGATAAATAAATATGATGGATGGATGGATGGATAGATAGACAGATATGATGGATGGATGGATGCATAGATAGATAGATAGACAGATAGATAGATAGATAATAGATAGATAGATAGATAGATAGATAGATATGATGGATGGATAGATAGATAGATAGATAGATAGATAGATATGATGGATGGATGGATGGATAGATAGATAGATAGATAGATAGATAGATAGATAGATAGATATGATGGATGGATGGATAGATAGATAGATAGATAGATAGATAGATAGATGTGATAGATGAATGGATGGATGGATAGATAGACAGACAGACAGGCAGATAGATATGATGGATGGATGGATGGATAGATAGATATGATGGATGGATGGATGCATAGATAGATAGATAGATAGATAGATAGATAGATAGATAGATATGATGGATGGATGGATAGACAGATAGAGATTTAAGTTGCCCATAACAATGGAGTGAATGCTTTTGATCAAAATAGAACTGCTTTTTATTAACAGGTGATTAAATGCATTGCTCTTGAAAACCTTTCATAATCCCCAAAACAACAGTCCTTGAAGGAATTCAGAGTCTATCCCATTCAATGTTTCTAAAATATACTTGTAATGAAAATGACTTGACAAGATATGGAAAGGGAGCTGATGTTGGGTATTCATCTTGAAATGGGTACATTTGTAAACTGATTTTTCAGATCAGACTCAGGATAAACATTTGCTAAAAAATGGAATCTGACACTGGTCTGCAATTGAAATCATGTTAAAAGATGTCACCAAGCCATCGACATATGACCTCATTTGCTGTAAGACAATTAATTCAGGGGCAGTTGGGTGGCTCATTCAGTCAGGCATCCGACTTTGGCTCAGATCATGTGTCACGGTTCATGAGTTCGAGTCCCGTGTCGGGCTCTGTGCTGACAGCTCAGAGCCTGGAGCTGCTTCCGATTCTGTGTCTCCCTTTCTCTGTCCCTCCCCCACTCTCTCTCTTTCTCTCTCAAAAATAAGTAAACACTAAAACATTTTAAAGAAGAGAAAATAAATTCAGCATTATTTATTTCATTCCTTTTGAGGTTGGCCCAAAACTGAAACCCTTCAATGAAAAGAATTTTTTTGAAAGAACTGAAACTTTTCACATCCTTACTTCTGATGACTCCATGTCAGTTAAAAAAAAAAATTATTCCATGTTTCTACCATGGGTGTATGTGTGTCACACCACCCCTTTGATCATAGTAAATGTTTTATGACTTTACTCCTCAATTATACTTCCAGAAAGGTGCATTGAGGTAGAGGGAAGCCAGCATTTAAATACCTTTTTGTTTAGAGTTTAGTTAGCAGGAGAATGAGTCCCAGTGCATGCACTGAACATTAAGATGTGAGCTACCTCAAGATAAGGAGGGGTCCTGGGAAGTCTGAGATTTCAAGGTCTACAGACTCAGCCATGGTCATCTTTCTAGGAGGCATCAGAGGCACCGAGAGAAGACACTTGGGTCCGCCTCTCCTGTGAGCATGGGCGGAAATGCAGTCACGAGTCCTGTGAGCGCCTGCCAGACGCCAGGCTGGGGCTCAGTGATTCCCAGCACGTCATGCTAATTCTCATCACCTTTGGCAAGGTGGGTATTGAGTTTCCATCTTGCTCTTGATAAAAATTCACCACAGGGGTGCCGGCCCGGCTCAGTCAGTAAAGCATGCAAGTCTCAACCCTGGGGTTCTAAACATGAGCCCTGTGTTGTGTGCAGAATTCACTTAAAAAGATAATCTTTTTATAACGTTCACCATAGACGAGATGGGGAGTGTCCAAGATGCAGGAGCAAGTCAGGGATTCAAAGCCCGTGCTGATGGATTCCCGCCCCCAGGTCTGCAGATCCGCATTTTCCTACCAGGCCTGCCTCTTTCAGCCAAAGGAGTGACGGCTTCCTGCAGGAATGTGCAAATGCAGCCCGAGCCTCCGGGAGCCACCCCAGAGTAGGTGTTTGTGATGTTTTTGTCTTAAAGAGCCACGTGCGGATTGCATTTGCCTCCACTTTGTTTGGCTAAATAGGTACAGTGTGAAGTGAGGCATGGACCCAAGTCCCTCCAAGGGCATGACAAGGAGCTGTCTGGCCAAGTCACTCAGTAAACAATAACAACGTAGGGAGCCATATCTCTGGTCTCCCTCCCGACTTCTTCCCCTGCTCCTCCCTTTCCTGGTACTGCCTGACTGCACGACAGCCTTGGAAAACCTACCAAAGAAAAACTCAAGAAAGAGTGTTTTTGGTTTCCTTTGGCGCGCATCAAGTCATTTTTCTCCTCCCCCATAAGGATTACGAGAGGGCAGGGTTGCATTCTTTGACAGAGACACAAAGGAGGGCTTATTTCAGGGTGTCTGTGCACACTGGAATTTCGGATACAGACGGTCGCCATGCCGATGGAAACACGTGTCCCAAACCCTGATCTCCACAACGGGGCTGAACGGTGTCCCGTTAAGATCCACATGCTAATGTTTTAACCCTTCTTGGCTCTCAGTGGGGTTGTATTTGGAGGTGGGGTCTTTAAAGAGGCGGTGAAGGTAAAACGAGGTCACCAGGGTGGGTCCTGAACCCACTGGACTGGAGAGGAAGAGACCATGAGAACACATGAGAATACCGTTTGGGGTTCCCTAGACTGTAAAACTTTCCACTTTGCCAAGGCTTCCCAGGTCCCAAGGTTTCTTTTCCTGTCCCCTCCCCATTTCCAGTGCATTTAGTCTCTGGAGTTCCCAGTCTATCCAGGACGGTCACTTCCCCAAGGATGAATGATGCTGTGTCTTTGCAGGTGCATATCAATCATGGCTACGTTTTCCTTAGAGTCATGTCTGTTCAGGACTCCTGCCCATTTTTTAACTGGGTTGTGAGTTTGTTTGGTTGTTGAGTTGTATATATATTCTTCATAAATATATATACGTCATATATGCTCTTTATATGAAACATATGTATCTTTACATATAAGTATACATATTCTTTATATATATAGACTCCTCATATATTCTTGATGTTAATTCCTCGTCAGAGATGCAATTTACAATCATATGCTTCCATTCTGTGGGTCACTTTTCACACTCTCGATAGGGTCCTTTGATGCACCAATGTTTTTACTTTTGATGAAGTACAATTTATCCATTTCTCCTGTGCTTGGACGTGAAGACAGCCAAGACATTCCTCTAGCCGTTGAAAGCATTTTTTTAGGCAAGGTGACGTGCATTCAGAGCGGAGAAAATACCAGTAAGCAGGACCTCTCTGTCCCCAGGAATTCCCAGGTGTAGTCAGGTGCCCAGGCGTCTATTTGTACTTTTTGTCACATGTTTTCCTCTCTTGTTTGTCACTGCCCAGAAAGTGACGCGCCCCACAGGGCACGAAGACAGGCAAGTTTTGCCAACGTCCAAAAGGTCGGATTGGCACTGGCACCCCCTCCCCTGCAGGAACTGTCAATCACAGATGACCCACCCACCGTTCCCGCCTGCAGCCCCGTTGGCCAACGATGCCAGATTCTCCCAGGGTCATTTTGGGAACATTCCTCCACATTTTTGTGTTGTTTTCCTGGTTTTTTTTTTTTTCTTTCCTGGAGGAATGTGTAAATCTGCACTCCCGGTGAGACCTCCTTTGTGACTTTGTGTTTGCAAAAAGTACGTTTACAGGAGGCCAGCGGGCCCCGCACCCAAGGAAGTGCCTTTGGGGGTTCTCATGAGAGACGGAACACCCCTGACTGAAGACGGCTTTTGGAAAGCATGGACAACGCTGGTGCAGGATCTCATCGCTCCTCCCAAGTTTCCGCAGACGAGACAGGTTTTCAGGCCGCGGGTGCTCAGGCTTTGCAGGCACTTCCCAGACCGGTGACGTCACCTCCCCCTGGAAGGACCGAGGCCCAGCTGTCTGCCCGGAGGCTCGGAGTGGAGCTCAGCCGGCCACCAAGATGATAAATCGCGCAGCGATCTTATCTGACACCTGAGGCATCTGCTCCAAACATTCCAGGCAGGAGCCTCTTGTGAGCGGTGGGGTTTGAAGGGACCATTTCCCCCACTGAGCCTGGGGCCTGTCTACAAACGTCCTTGGGAGTTCTCCGAAGAAGTGGTCTGTTCACAGGAGTTGGGGCTGCGTTGCGGTGCTCTGTTCCTCCCTGCAGACTGACGTGCATCCGCCTGGAATCCGTCTTTACCACAACCGAATGATTTGAAGCTCTCTCCGTCTGTGGGAGCAAAGCATCATTAACCTTCCAGCTCGGAGCTTCACCATCTGTCAAACTTGGACGTGAACAGTATGTGCATCTTATCTTTCTCGCGGGTCACAGTGAAATTCCGGAGGATGATGTGTGTGGGTGACTCAATGTCGGGGTTCAAGGCCCAGTGTGCATGTGTTTACAAGACCGTGTGCAGGTTTGGGCCACATTAACTGGGATGTGCATGAACACCTCCAGCAGAATTTTAATGCCCTGGGGAGAAATCCCTTGCCAACACGCCTCATGTAATACTTACAGACGAAACGTATCATTTTTGAAGACCTTGTGGTGTGCGTTTTGAGACAAGCTCTCTGGGCATTGAAGCAACTTCACATCTATCTGTTGGAATTCTAGATGGTAAACGGGTTTTTTTTTTTTCCTCTTGGAAACATGTTGGAAGGTGGGGATTGATTTTCACATAAACTTCAAGCTCTCGTGTGGGACCAGTTTGCACGTCTCGGTTCTCAATCTAAAAACATAGGCCACTGGGATCCGCGAACTGGATCTCTTCATTGTTATTTGAAACTGCGTTTAGGGAGCGTGCAAAAAATGAGCTAAAAAACAGGCTCCAGTCAGAGGAGAGACTTTTGAAGATGCACACAGACGCCCAGGCCGTGCGAGGTCCCCGCCGTCAGCCATGTGCATGAGCACAGCCCGGCTGAGCGCCCCTGCTGCCCAGACCAGCCTCTCCTCCTCCCCCAACACCCTCTGGGTCTGAAGCCTCCTCCTGAGCCCAGGAGGACAAGTCTGGTCCCCGCATCGGCTTGGAGAAGCTCCCGACGTGTGGGTTGAAGGACCCACCATGCAGGTACCCAAAAGGGACCATGACCTCTGGACGCCGCAAAGGAATCACTCACTTGCACTAAGTTTAGTTGGTCACCACTCTCCCTGGTTCGGGGGAGCTTCGGAAACCCACCAGATGAGGTGCCAGACCTTTTATTTTATTTATTTTTAATTTTTTAATCTTTTCTTTGTTTTTCAGAGAGAGAGAGGGAGACACAGAATCCAAAGCAGCTCCAGGCTCTGAGCTGTCAGCACAGAGCCCAACAAGGGGCTTGAACTCACAACCTGTGAGATTATGAGCTGAGCTGAAGTCAGACACTCAACCAACCGAGCCTCCCGGGTGCCCTTGGAAGACTTTAAAAGGCACATGTCCGGCTGCACACATGTGGAAGAAAGTTCTGGATGCTTTGACACCTGACTCTACTGTAAGAAGAAAACATCCCCTGTGGTGCAGGGAGGTGGGCAAATGTCCATCATTCATCGATGACTGGTGGTGACCTTCAATGCCTCTGTCTGATGCACTTGCAAATTCAATGTCTAGTCTAATATCACGCATACCCAGCACTGTGAACATTCAAGTTAAAACCCAATCAGGGGCACCCGGGTGGCTCCGTCCGTTAAGTGTCCAACTCTTGATTTCTGCTCAGGTCATGATATCAGGGTTGAAAGCTTGAGCCCCGCATCTGGCCTCAGCATGGAGCCTGCTTGGGATTCTCTCTCCCTCTCTGTCTGTCCAGCCCCACCCCCAAAGCAGCAAACCAGCACCTGTTTTCGTTGTTTGTTGCTGAGCCCCTTTTGGGTCCAAAATACACAACTAATCTAAGCCACACGCCTTGCTCGGAAAGATCTCGACAAACTGACCAAGGACAAACACACTCCAAGGGCTTCCTTGTACATCCAACCTGTGTGCGAAAGGAAATCGAAAAACCCATTTTGAGACAGAAATTTGAGTTGGGCCACCTCACGAAGACGTCTTTTCTTTTTGTGCTTCTGACAAATTCCCAGACATCTCGTGAAGCTCCTTACTGGGCAGGAAGCCTCGCTGAGTGCACAGAATGTTTGCTGTTGGGTAGTGATTCCCATCTGTTATGGGCTGACTGTTCTTTCCCCACCTCCCTGCAGAGTTATGGGGTGATGCCCCCAATCCCCAGCATGGGTGGTCTTGGAGTGAGGGCATAGTTAAGGTGCAACGGGGTGAGGACCTGATCCAATACAACTGATGTCCTTATAGGAATAGACCCTGTCTCTCTCTGTGTGTCTCTCTGTCTACAGTGCGACACACAACAAGTTGCTGTCTGCGAGCCAGGAAGAAGGCGCCAGGCAGGAATCAAGCATGGCGGCACCTTGACCTTGGACTCCCAGCCTCCAGGTCGGTGAGATGTCTGTGTTGACTGTGTAACGCACCCACAGGCTGTATTCCTCTAGGAGAGTCGGGTTAAGTCATGATCTCTAGCTGTTTAAGACATCACTTCCTATCAGTGGGTCACATGGAATTTGTAACTCATCATGTTTGTTTATCGGCCACAAAGGAAGCAATGCCTGGGCAAGTGGCTATGCAGGGGGTCTGATGAGGCCTGACTATGCTGTTTCAGGGGACGTTTCTGCCCCTCCCCAGGAGTTGGGGAGAACTCGGGGGCACAGGTGTAGGCTGTGACTTCTACTCTTCAGCATTTCCTTTTGCCAAGGAGACAGTAGAGACGTAGGGAACTATTTCTTACTGGTTTCCTCTGTGTGGACACAGAGTTATTTATGCCTGCAGGACCCGCAGGCCTGCTCCTTGCTGTGTCCAGCTTCGTGGGTGGGAGACCTTGTGTTTGGCTCACATTGTCGGGGGATTGATTCCCTGGTAAAATGCCCTTGGACTTGACACCAGATTAACTGTGCCGCAAGACAGCGTCACGGAGAGGAGGGCTTGGGGGCTCTCGGGGGCTGCCATTTTAAAGTGGGTGCTTAGTTCCAGCCAAATGCAAGTTCCCCATGGACTGTGCCTGTCTGGGCTGTGCGGGACCCTTTTCTGTTCTCACACGTCACAGTTTGGAAGCATGATTTGAGTATAAGTGCATGCACTACTCCAGAAGATTGGGACAACAGCACAAGAGAGACCCAGAAAATACCCATTATCTATTATCTATCTACCGTCTATTATCTATCTATCTATCTGCCTATCTATCATCGATCTATCATATATATATCATCTTTGACCTATCACTTATCTAGCAATCTATCATCTATGCATCCAACCATCATCTACCTAGGTATCCATTGATCTACCATCTATCCATCTATCTCTCCATCTGTCCATCTATGCATCATCTATCTATGCACCTATCCATTGATGGAGCTATACATCTATCCAACCATTCATCCATCCACCCATCGATCATCAATATATCTATGTATTTATCATCCATCTATCATCTACTATGTACCTATCCACTGATCTAACTATACATCTATCCAACCATTCATGCATCCACCCATCGATCAATCATCTATCTACCTGTCCATTTGATCAATCTACCTATCTATCCGTCCATCATCTATCTACCCATCCATTCATCATCTATCCATCAAACTATCTCTGTAGCTACGTAGCTGTGTATCTATCTTTCTACCTATATCTATTTATGTCTACTAGGGAAAGTTACGTCAGCATGCAGTGACTCAAGGCTTCCACATTCACAGGTTTTATTCTGGCTAAGCACCCTGTGTGGTGTGTGATCAATGATTTCATACAAGGGGGAGTCAACTTTAGGAAATCGCCCATGTAATAGGAAAAGCCCGGAAACTCAAGTTCACAGCCCCGCTGTTCTGGGATGGACACGCAACAGTCATGTACAGCAAGGTGTTTCCTACGCCCTCCGTGAATGCTACTGTTCCCTTTTTCCGTGTGATCGTGCGTATGAATCGAGCTGACAGAAGCTCAGCATGTCTGATGAATTATCCGATGTCTCCCTCAGGGCATGAGCTCGGCCGACCACGCACACCTGGAGTGGCATTCCGGAGCCACAGCGAGTGCTGGGGGAAGAAAGCTTCTCTGTGTGCACAAAAGAACAGCTTTCCGTTGAGGAAGCGGCAAGTCTGTGATTTAGCTTCGGTCACCACCATCTTTAGCGAAAACAACTATCTTTAAAACAATGCATTTAGGAAAAATACATGTTCAGAGTTGCAAACAACAATGCCTTAATTGTCGTGCGTTCTAGGTTTTGACCACCAGATATAATTTCTCTGGCAATTGTGGAAAGGAAATTCATCTCTAGAATTCCCGAGACCGAGGCCACAGTCATGACTTTTGAATAAAACTGCTTTAGACTCCTTTGGCTGGGGCCGGGTGGGGGAGAACAAAGGATGCTTTTCATGCTCTTGGACAATCGTGGGGGGCGTGGTGCTGACTCAGGAAGCGTGTCAGTCACCAGACTCACCCCTGGGGTGAGGCAGGGGGCCTGGGACACCAAAGGAGCTGGCGTGACTTCAGCTTTCACGAATCAACATCTGACGTCTCCCCTAACAGGAACGTTTCCAGAGAAATCCTGTGGTCCGTGTGCACTTTTTTCTCTCTGGAAGCTTCTCTTGGAAGGTCTCGTCTGACAGTTGAGACTCTGTGAGTCCACACGGAGTCCTGGGGTTGGCCTGCGACACCGGACTCCCAACGCAGAAACCCTCTGGGCTTTCGTGAGAAAACCTTAACTCTGCGTGTCTTCCCGATTTTCTCCATATTATGTCACTTTGGGCAACTTGAGTGACCTCTGAATGTGAGCTAATTACAGTGTTTTACTGGCCAGTGTCTCACTGTCCGATTGCATCCAAAGAGTTTCGATGCGCTTGGCTGCAGTTGGGACTCCAAGCGGCCAACTCTACTTCTCCTGTGTCTTCACCCGATTCCCTACGGTTTCTCTTTCCCTGACACTTAATAACAGGTAAGGATCTGCCCTACTCCAAAATCATAATGGGTCATATCTCCAGGTGCAGAACCGGTCGGGACATCTAGTCTACTCTGTACTTATGGCTTTCTTCTGCAAGAATGAATCAATATCCCACTTTAAGGGTATCTCCTTTCTCCAAATAGTCATTATGCCCCAAACTACTCAAACAGCCACAGGGTCTCCCCTTGACCTACATGCTCCATGTCCTTCTTGATTAGACTCTGCATGTAGGTGGCACATTGGCTGATACACCCTAGGACTACAGCAACTGTGCAATAGATGCAATGAATCTCAAGTCGTGTCTTCCTTGGACGAATGAGTATATTTTAAATTCACCCAAGGCCCTGAGGTCATAACTGGTAAGAATTCTTGGTCAGGCTTTTTTTTTTTTTTTTTTTTTTTGGCATCTGATTTTTTCCAATGCTTCAAGTATGTTCATTTTGAAATAATTTCCTTTGTGGAAATAAAAGACACAGACAGGGAATATATAGTCAAAAGGATTGTAATAGCATCTCATGGTGATGGATGTTAGCTCCATTGTGGTGAACATAGCATAATGTATAAAGTTGTGAAATCACTATGTTGTACCCCTAAAAATAATGCAACATCGTGTGTTAAGTAATTCGTATGATAAAATAAAATATGCTTGAAATGAGTGGATGGATAGATAGATCGATAGATAGATAATAGACAGATAGATAAATAATAGATACATAGATATGTAGATACATGGATAGATCAAATACTTTCATTTGGCAGTTCTCTTCCTCATTTTGTTAGTTAAGATCTTACATTTTCCTTTTTCCTAAATATTCACAACTTCTTTCCCCATTTGGGAGTCAAGGATCAATCCCAGCTACATTTCCAGCTTCGTTGTTTTTACTGCTTCAGCATCTTTTTTGGTTACTGAAAACAGCTTAGGAGCATTTATAAATTTGGTTCAACATTCCAATCTGTTTCAACAATCCTTTCTGACTTTTCTAAAATAAGCGAGCGATGGTTAAGTGTGTCCAGGCCTGCGGACATTCTCCTGGGGATTTCCTGGGGGAAACGTTGAACCTTCTTGGTTTTTTTCAGAAATCCAGCTCACGCTCTCCCGAGAGTGCACTCTGCACCCATGTGCATGGACTCTGCTCTTCGGAAAATAACACCAGACACGCTCGCACAGAACTGTTTGCTCACTGGGATGTTTCAGCTTCAGCTTTGACCATAGACTAGGTGATTCATGCCGAGGGGACATCTCACCAGTCACTGGAAAGACCCACTCCCTCTACTGCATGAATATGACTTCCTAATTGTTTTAAGTTACAACGTTGTAAATCAAATGCATTTGCTTCTTCCACTCTTCTCCCATGCTCTGTTCGTTCTTCCCTTTCTGTAACCGTGCCCTTTCTTAGGGAAGCAATGTCAGGATTTCCACTGCCAGGCAAGAAAAGTCTTTCCCAATTAGCATTTAAAGGTATCTTTCATCCACATGGTTGTTTACACCTTTGGCCACTGGGTGTGAGACACAAACATAAGGATGTCCGTAAACTTCAGACGATCCTGACTTTGCTGGCTATTGGAGAGTGTTTGTAGGTCCGCTAATTAATGTTAGCAAGTCTCAATACGAATTTGAGCCCATTGCCAGAATTGTTTTAACATGCATGAACTGAGATGTCCACATGCATTCTTCTGACATGGGTCCACAAATACGGTTTAAGCCTAAACAAAGGAAGGACTCTGGGTGTTTGCTGTATCAGATGACGTCGCGGCATCTGGTAAGCATTTCGAGCCAAGCTATGGCGCGGCCCTGATTGCAGCTGCTATCTGAACAAGGATTCCCTTCTCTCTAATACCGTGTAGACAACAGCGTTCATGCTATCTTGATATTGAATGTCTCTGAATGCAAACAATAAAAAATTATTAAAGATTCGGTTACCCAAATGAAATATTTGGGGAGAAAATGGTGCCGGAATTTCTTGGGAGCGTTTGTGCCTTTTCTATAAACATCTGTGTGTTTCTGTGGAAATCCAGAGTCATAGCTAATTGAAGGGAAATGTGTGTCTCCCTTTTCCAAATGGTGCTGAAGATGGATACGCAATACACAACGGCAGGCTGGAATCCCAGAAAACGCCAAAGCTATCATAGTCAGCCTTTCCATCAGCTGAATCGCAATGGCCAACTTAGTACAAACGAATGAGTGATCTCTCCAATGTCCCTTAGCCAACAACAAGGGGTTGAGTATTTGCCACGTTGTGATGGTCACTTCTGATGGACCTCCACCCGAGAAGAAGGCACCACCTACCATGGAAAGGTCAGGTTGCATCTTTCTCTTCCTAAGATCACACAGCTGAGCCACTTGGTCAAGAAACGTGGCTCCCGGACCAACGCGCCCCACAGTGTTACTGATTATGACGAGGCGTCTCCCTTGGTGATTCAAGTGTTTTTGTTCAGTATGTGGATTTCCTCATTTCTCTGCCATTCAGGTGAGCATATGTCTCTTGTACCACTACCAGCCGAGACCCCAAAGGCAGCAGCTGCAAGGAGCTGAAGCTGTGCAGGGCAGAAAGGAAGTAACTTTGGTTCTTGGGAGCCGTTACAGAGGGGTGGTAGGCAGGATGGTGCCAAAGGAGGCAGAAAGAGGCAGATCCACTTCTGGATGCACACAGACACCTTCGGGGTACGATGTGAATAGTGTCACGCTGACCAGCCGGGGCGATGGTTCTCAGCTGAAACCCTTCACGAAAACCCAGTAGAATGAGGATTATTGGGATATTGCGTTTGTGAACCCTCAAAATGGCACATGAAAAGCTCACCGTACTTTCATTTCCTTTTTCTTTTCATTGAGGCAAAATTCACAAAACACGAAATGAACCGAAGGGCACAGTTCGCTGGCATTTAGCGCATTCACGAGGTTGTGCAAACGCTGCCCTTGTCTAGTTCTGGAACTTTCTCGCCCCCCTCCCCCCAACACAAAGGAACCACGTCCTCATTACCAGTCATTCCCCAGTCTCTGCACCTTGAGCAAACACTTGTCTTTCTGTCTTTTGGGATTTCACTATCCTGGACACTTCTTATGAGTGGAATCTTATAAATATATGGTTCCTTGTGCCTGGATTCCTCCACTTACATAATACTTTTGAGATTCATCAGCGGTGTAGCATGTTTCAGACTTTTCTTCCACTTTCTGGCTGAATAATGTTCCCGTGTGTGTCTCTGTGTGCCACAACCCATTCCATTTTCTTCTCCACTCTTGGTGGTTGTGTCCTTGCCTGCCGAGGTCAGTTCCAATTTATACGTGTGACCCCACGCTTGTGAAAAGCTCCCCCTTCCCATCTCAGTTTGGATGATGAACTGCCTGATCACTTCCGTTTCTAGGAATATATCCATGCACACCCATACAACTAGAAGGATGTTTTTTCTTCCTTTTCTTGCCGACAGCTCTCATCCTTGTCAGCCAAGAAGACCTCGAGACCTTCTTCAACAGCCGTTACGTTCACGCTGATTCACAGGAGTGTGGAACAGACCGAGGAGTGTCAGGCCTGGAGGCGGGGTGCGGGGGACAGGAGCAGCCCGAGATGTGGAGAGAAGCCAGGAAGGATTTGGAACATGCTAATCGCATTCCCAGCTGCCTGGAGAGCATCCTGAGACTCGTGAGAAAGGCTATGATCGGAACACAGAGATGTGTGATTTGCGGCTGCATTTGTAGGCACTGGAGGCATCCCGGCGGCATGGAACAAGGGGTTCATTTCCATATGCCAAGCTCCTGCCTGTGATGGATGGACTGCGGAGGAGCTGTTGACAGATTCAAGCAAGAACAGGGGTCCTACCTTTGCCTCTGTGATGAGGTGGGCGCTTTGTGATGGGGAGGACCTCATCCTTCACTAAGGGTCTACCCCTGGTAAGAAGACAGCTCACCTCACGCCAAGGGGCCGAGTCTCCTGCGTAGTTGCCACATCTCATCCCTGCTCGCTGGCCACTCTCACATTCCGCTGGGCTGAAGAATGGGCGTCACACTTGTGAAGGTGACTCAGCACCAGGCATTCCTCCTGGTCTGACGCAATGACCTTGAGACCCCGGCTCTCAGCAAACGCCGCAAAGATGGCTGGCTTTCGGTAGCGTGTTGTCTTTGTCTTGCTGGTCTGATTTGTGTAGACTGTAGACGGCTGTGTTTCCAACCACTGTCCAGTTACAAACAACTCATCCTCACTGTGTGTTTGGATCCACATTTTCCATTCAACACCTTTGCTGTGGAAGGGCAAAGAAGAAACAAACACGAAAATCGCGCTTTTGCTTGGAAGGATTTCCTGGGAGGTTAAGGCAACGTGTAGGGGAGGTACAGCTGGATACACATCACAATCTTTCATTGACAAGGGACGTTTTCATTGGTTTTATTAGACCGGCTAGGATATCTCAGGCTGACATGGTCATGACATGTCTTTCACCTTAGATGGGAAATAGGCCATGAAATTCAAGAAGCCTCTTGAGCTTGGGGGTCCAGATCCTAGACAGACCACAAGCATCTGAAGACTTTGGGAGAGACTCTGGATCAACAGTCTACTGAGTAAAATTTGAATGGCCACGACTCATTGCAGGAGAGATAGAACACCATACCCTGAGTGCTGTTGAAGTCAGAGGCATTCTGTGCATTTGCGGGGGTTGGGGAGGATGTCATGTGCATGTCAGCAATGGTGGGGATCCCGGGAAACATGTGCGATTCATGCTTGTACGTGTTGGTCCGTGCATGCGGCAACAGTAGCTGTGAATGCAGGGCACCTGCTGGAAACTTCTCTGATGCAGCATTGGGACAAATAGTGATGACCCAAGAGTCTACCAGGGCATTCTGCAGAGCTCCCACTCAGAGAACACAATGGTTCTTCTACCAGGGTCCTCCCTGGTGAGAACAGAGCCATGGAGGTAGTGAGCTCTGGAACCGTTTTGCATCAGTGAAGTTGAAGTGTTGAGCAGCCATCAATCCTGGAGAGCAGCTGGAGGTGGCGTGCTCGGAAGGGACACGCAGAACTGGGCCCAGAGGCAGAAGGGTCAGCAGGTGACCACCACTGGAGGCGGATGCAAGACCAGGCTGTGAGCCAAGTCAGAGCGACACTCCCAACCTGCTAGAAGGAGAGGACCAGTGGATGCCACTGAGGACGTTCTGCGTGTCACACTCAGGACAACCACCTTCCCTGAAGACAAGCACGCCCTGGGGGGCGCTGGGAAATCCACAGCCCCGACAGGATATCTGGAGAGAAGCATCCCTGTTGCTTTTCTGTCGTGAAACCAAGAGGCACATTTTTATCAAATGTCGATGCCCGAGTCCAGTGAAGAATGACATGGGGGCGTGTCAACTGGTTCTTAGTAGTTGAACAGTGGAAATCTGGGGGGTGATATTTCTTTGTACGGGGCATGGGACGGTCCCCAGGCACAGGAATGATCTGGCTGCATATGTCACGAGTGCTACTGTAAACCTCAGTCCAGGGCAAGTTTGTTTTAATGTAGGTGAAATAGAAAACTACAGGATGCGTGTGAAACGTTCACGAGAGCTTCCAAGACACGTTACGTTTTTACATTTCCCTCGTGTTGACTTTGCGTCCTTCTCCAGTTTTGCAAAAGAGCCTCAGGACACGATGCCAGGGAAATGGAAGGCTTCCATCTCTGTTGTTTGGTTCAGTGGAGCTGGGTTTCCTCTGCAGCTGAATAAACAGGGTCGAAAGCGGATCAACATTTCAAGTCTGTTTCTTTGTTGGGAAGCACACTCGGGATGGGGAAGGGCAGTCTTTCCTGATCCCTTTGCGATGACCGATGCAAACACAACACGGGTTGGAAAACAAGTCCCCCCAACTCTTACGCTTCTGATGATGTTGGAAACCACAGTCCCAGAAAATAATCTGCCTTTAAAGCCCAGGCCAGAACTGAACACATTGCTAATTTCCATTGTTAGTTTATGAGAAATTGTGCAATTGTGAACCAGATTCAATTGGAAGGCGAGCCAGACTGGCTCCTCAAAACAATAGAGGGATCGCCGAGCATTAAGACCGTGTAGACCCGTGTCTCAAACGTGACCTCTTTCCCTCAGCACCCTGCAGAGCTGTCTAGTGTCCCGAGACTCGTCCCCCTTAGAAAGAAGTGCTCATTCTCAGGGCAGATGCCGGTAATGAGTGCCTGGCCCCCCCCTCGGGAAGACGGGGTCAGCTCTACCCTTAACAGTGGTTGTGATTTTTCTTTGACAAACATGTATTATGGCTCCTACAGGGGATAGAATTGAACTTGGTTCCAACAATGTCCACCTCTGGATGTCCTTGACCCTGTCTGCTCTGCTCTTGTAGAGGGTGGTGAGACCCTTCTCTTGTGTTTTTGTTTTTTAAGTTGATTTATTTATTTTGAGAGAAAGAGAGCTTGTGAGCAGGGGAAGGGCAGAAAGAGGGAGAAAGTGAGAGAATCCCAGGCAGACTCTGCATCGTCAGGGCAAAGTCCGATGCAGGGCTCGAACTCACGAACTGTGAGATCATGACCTGAGCCGAAATCATGAGTCAGACGCTCAACCGACTGAGCCCCCCAGGTGACCCTCATCACTTACTTGTAACCAGCACATGAACCTACACAGATAGAATCGTAACAGGTATATATATACATCCATCAATCAACAACGGTACACAGACACAGGCATGTATAATCAACTGCAATCCCACAACTATATGCATAGTAGGTGTGCAGACATCAACACACAGCAGCAAATATGTGGAGATGCACAGATAACAGTGAGAAGCCCAGTGACGTGTATGTATAATAAACCACAAGAGACATGCCCATGCTATGTACATATATAAACAACTATGAACATATGTGTTCCTTGTGACTAATAACAAATCACATATATGACTCAGAACTCACATGAAAAACCAATAGCAAAGTTAATTATATAAACAATGGTATACAAACAGAATACTTATATACATGTTTATTTATATATATTTAATATATAATATTTTATTTATATTTGTTACATAAATTATGTATGTATGAATGTATTATATATTATACACGTGCATTAAAGATATTATCATGTTATGTTGTCAAAATGGACAAATGTATTTATATATATTTGTTATTGTGCATTTATTTACTTGTTTTGATAGATTTAAATTTTTTTTAAGTTTAGTTTGAGAGAGATAGAAACAGTTTCAGTAAGGGAGGAGGAGAGAGAGAGAGAAAGACAGAGAGAATTAGTGGGGTGCAGGTGCACAGAGGCAGAGAGAGAATCCCAAGCAGCCTCTGCGCTGTCAGCACAGAGCCTGATGCAGGGCTCAGACTCACAAAGTGTGAGGTCATAATCTACGCTGAAATCAAGATTAGGATGCTTAACAGTCTGAGCCACCCAGGCGCCCTGAAAGATTTTCTCCTTAAGTAATCTCTACACCCAGCGTGAGACCCAAACTCAAAACCCCAGGATCCAGGGCCACACACTCCACAAACTGAGCCGGCCAGACACCCTCTGTGAGTGTCTATTTATAGCTTTATATATAAGCATGGGGGAGGATGACTAAGGAATTTATGCCGACACCATTTTTTTAGATATTTGAAAGTTACTGATACGAGGCCAAATGAGCAGATCATGTCACCTGCTTCCTGCCACCTCAGCCTGCCCTGGATTCCTTTCCACATAAAATACGACGACACAGATGCATATAGAAAAGGGCAATAAGAAAAATGTACAAATATCCAGTAAATTGTAAACACATAGGCACATATAAACTGTAGAAAGAAATCCACCGGCTGTTGTGTGTGCATAGCGCGCATTTAATATGTATTCATATGTAATGTGCGTCATATGTGAGTGTTATCTATTTTATATAAATATTTTTACATACAATGCATTCTACATATGTATTTAATATATGTTTACATCTAATGTCTCTGTAAGAAAATAAGTATCGTCTATTTTATAAGTAAAATTTTACATATAAAATGTGTTCTATGTATACATACAGGCATGAATTTAATATATATTTATATTTCTTATGTTTGTAATATAACATATAAGTATCATCCACTTTATATATAAAATGATATGTATAAAATGTGTTCTAAAAAATTAAAATCCAATAATATGTGTTCTCTATATACACATATGTGCACTTTACATATTTAAATTGAATAGACGTGTCATATAATATATAAGTATGATATATTTTACATATAAGGTCTATAGACATGTATGTGAATTTAATGGACATTTATACTTAATGTGAGTGTAATATCATATGTAAGCCTCACCTATATTATACTAAAATTTTATATATAAAATGTGTTCTATACATACATATATGCATGTATTTAACATATATTTATGTTTAATTTGTGTGTAATAGACTCTATTATATAGTATATATGAATAATATATGCCCATAGATTCTACATGCATTTCATAGGTTTGTATTTAATGTGTATATTATGTATGTAAAATATAATCTATGTATGATGTAATACATACATATATCATACATATAAAATTATTATATAATGTATTCCATATATAGAAATACATGTGAATTAACTGCATGCTTATATTGAACGTGTGTCATATAAATTGTATTACACATTTTACATACGAAATGTTAGGTAAGAGAGGGAATCTCTGTATCCACGCCACATACGACACACCAGTGTTTCCACAGCGTCTTCTAAAGGACTCACACTGCTGACCCCATTTTCTCTGTAGGGATTTGAAACCTGGCCGAATGAAGGCATGACCCACAAGGGAAGGCTCCGGGCCGGGCCCTGCCAGCCAGCCCTGCGTGCCTGCTCCCTGAATCACACTTTGGAGGGAGAATGAAAAGATCCCACAATCTTGGGAGGAGACTGTTTGTCCTGTAGCCACGGCAACACGCAGCCATCGCAACCGCTTCCAAACCTGTTCAGCCCATCACGGCCGCAGCCTGGGGCAGCTCCCTCCCACACACCAGCCACTCGGGGTGGGGGCCTCCAAGGACGCCGCCTCCCAGCGCCGATTCCCAACGCTGCTGCCGGGACCTGCCGTGGAAGGGGTCAGGCTGCTGTCCCCTCCGAGAGAGAGCACCCGTGCGTCAGCCACGTGCTTCCCAGAGTCCTCTGCAAGGTCGGTGGTCTGCAGTCTCAGGAGCAAGAAGAGACGAGTCTTGCACATCATCACTGGGCTCCGGACACGGACAGGAGAGAAGTCATTCAGCCCGAAGGGACGTCCCCGTGGAACCACCTTGAGTCCTTGGGGGACCTGGAGGGGACCCTCACCTCGCGTGTCTGGGAAGGGGTACATCCTGAGTCTAGGAACAGCAAGATGGAGACTGCCTGGGGCAACATCCCTGAACTGGTGACCAAGGGGACGCTCATGCCGTACGACTAGAGACGTGGAGACTGGCCTGTGAGCTGCTCCCTGTGACTCCCTGACTCCTTCAGAAGTCACCTGCCTGCATTGGCCGTTTTCTTCATTCCACTTTATGTCTGCTGTTAAGCATGCCCTGGGCGCCTGGGGGGCTCCGTTGGTTAAGCATCCGACTTCAGCTCACGTCATGATCTTATGGTTTGTGGGTTCGGGCCCCACGTCGGGCTCTGTGCTGACAGCTCAGAGCCTGGAGCTGCTTCAGATTCTGTGACTCCCTCTCTCTCTGCCCCTCCCCTGCTCATGCTGTTTCTCTGTCTCTCAGTAATAAATAAATGTACAAAAAATTAAAAATAAATAAACATCAAACAATTTTTGAAAAACGCAAGCCATGATGGACATGCTTCATCCTTGTAACCGACTCCTTTGCTTGTGGTTAAAAGCAAACAACAGAAATCGTACCATTTGTATTAGTTTCCGAGGAGGCTGTAAGAAAGCACCACAGTGAGCAGCTGTTCTGTACCCTTGTCCCAGTTGACGGAGCTCCAGGGTCGGGGCCACGTCATCCAAACTCCGCCTCTGTCTTTATGTGACGTTCTGTCTGTGTGCGTGTGTCTGAGCCCAGATTTCCGACGTAAAAAATTTTTTTTTACTTATTGAAAGTACTCTCTCCACCCATCGCGGCAGGAATCCGTGACGGTTGGTGTCCGTTTGCGTTCAGGGTCCGGTTTGTTGGTGACGTCAGGTGGTCTCTTCAACGTGAGGGTGTTTTAATACTCCGTCCGGGACCCCGTTGGGGATTTGGCGTATGTGTCAGCACGGTGAGGGAAGGCGGCTTCCGGGAGCTGTCACGGGATGTCCGGCACCCGGCAGTCAGGCAACAGCGTTGGTGAGTAGGACTGGAAGGTCATCCTCACGGCTGTGCCAAGCCCTCATCTACACGGCTCAGGGAAGGTCAGCCATGCTTCCCATCACCCTAGAGGAGCTGGACAAAGAAGATTCACCCCAGGGGGGTGTGGACGTTTCTGGAATCAAAAGAAGCTAAAACAATACATCGAAACTTTAAAAATACAATAGAAGACAAGGAAGAAGAGAAAAGCATCTCAGATCCATTTAAGGGTCAACAGTAACTTGTACTCATTAAAGAGAAGCCGCAAAATCATCCCCATCGATGCTCCTTTTCAAGATTTGTTTTAACAAATGCCAGGACATTATTACAAAAAAGTCTTGGACGATACGCCATACAATTAAATTCACTTTTACATGACGGGAAGGCGTCCCGTGTTTGAAAGGTTCTTAACCCCCAGAGGCATCCAGAATTTGGGAATATTGGCCTTTCTGAATTAGGTCAATGGAATTTCTCCTGGTGAAGTCTGGTCAAGACACATTTCTTGGCTGAAAGTTGACGATGTCTGTGCCTCATCATTGTTTTCATTCGACGGGATCTTTTTCCTTCTTTTTAAAGTGAATAATGACTTGAAAGTTCACATGAGGTAAAACAAACATGGCGGTCCTAATTTTGTAGCGAAACCAAGCAGGACGTGTTTTTTATTTACGGGGTGTGGCTGAACTAGATTTCTCCGTGGACGCCGGGCAAAGTCAACTCCCAACACACCCAATGCTGTTCCTCCCGTTATATATAGCACGATTAAAAATATGCCGTATCGTCCTGAAAACAAGACCACCCGGGTCCAAAGACTGTGACTAGAAAGGAAAAAGAGACAGAGAGAATCACAGACGGACCAGGAAACCCTCTCCATCTCCTGACAGCTGGCTTGTTTTGTTTTTTGTTTTTTCTTTTAAAATTTTTTAATGTTTATTCATTTTTGAGAGACAGAGAGCACGAGCAGGGGAGGGTCAGAGAGAGAGGGAGACACAGGATCCAAAGCAGCTCCGGGCTCCGAGCTGTCAGCACAGAGCCCGACGCGGGGCTCGAACCCACGAACCTGAAGATCATGACCCGAGCGGAAGTGATCCACTCAGGGCCCCTGGCTTACATTGCTTTTAAACAAAAATGTTTAAGAATCCACGTGTTGATTTCCTTGCTGGGGGGAAGCAGGAAATTTTAAGAATGTAATGTAAATATTAATACAGACGTGATGATCCTTTTGGGTCAAACGGAAGGGCCATGACTGGGGAGGGGCTGGGATTTGTTTATATGCCTCAGTCCCTTCCAGAAAAGTCGCATTCTCCCCAGGGTGCTCTTGCTCCCAAGGGCGACAAAGGTCACATTCAGGAAAATAATAGAGGAAAAGAGTTGACCTGCACGGGTCTGGGTGCAACAGGAGGCTTTGCCTACTGCCTGTAGAAAACAAGGGATTAGTTTATTTTCTTTTCAGGGGCCTGAGGGGCTCAGTCAGTTGAGCGTCCAACTTCAGATCACGTCATGATCTCACAGTTTTGTGAGTTCAAGCCCCACGTTGGGTTCTGTGCTGACAGCTCAGAGCCTGGAGCTGCTTCCGATTCTGTGTCTCCCTCTCTCTCTGACCCTCCCCTGCTCACGCTCTGTCTCTCTCTCTCTCAAAAACCAATCTAAACACTAACAAAATCTATACATGAACCTGCTTCTCAAACGGTGCTATGCCTGCAGCCACTCGCAGAAGCATAAATGCAAACCCAGGGAGCGTGAGGACTGTCCTTCCGGGTCTGGAGACCTCATAGCAAAGTTCCCTTCACAGCCCAGAGGCATTTCTGTGTGTCCAGAAAACCGCAAAGACCAGAGGCTCTCCCAAATTTCACACAAGGATCCGATGCACAAACACCACCGGTTTCGTGGGCTGCGTTCGAGATTTCCGCAACGGTGTGCATGTGCCCGGCGAAGGCTGGCGGGAAAATACATAAATGACTTGTAAGCTGCTGCGTGCATCGGTATGTACAGGCTGGTTCTCTGTCCCATTTCTTCAAGACGCTCTGTCGCCGGAAGGACAGCTCAGCCTCCTTTGCTGAGTGACACCCGGGGAATCTCTTGATCTGCCTACCGCGGCCGTGTGGCCCCAAACGAACATCAGAGGTGGCCGTGCAAGGGACCTGGGGGGCTGCACGCATGTTAGAAGAAGTGCGACGGAGGGGAAGGGAAGGGGGAGGGAGGGCAGCTCAAGGCTGCAGGCATCTGGTTTTGATTTCGGTCGTGTTTTCCTGGTCGCTGGGCAGCGTCTGCTTTGCAGAGAGCTGGCCGGACGGTGCAAGCATTGGAGGGACGCACCTCTTCCCGGGGAAACAAAAAGGCAGCAAGACCAAAGGAAAAAAAAAAGACAGAAATAGAAAAGGTTATGTCTCATTTGAAGGCAGGATTCACCCCAATCAAGAACCTGCGGAAAGCGGGCGGGGGGGCGGGGGGCGCACAACCAATTTTGGGTTTTGCGCTATGGACAGAGCAGGCTAGCAGGTGCAGAGAAGTTTGGTATTTTTGTAACCTTTTAGCGACACTTTTAGACATTTGTATATAACTTTGTGCTAACTTGTAACTTTTAATTGCTTGGAGGCTTTGTTGGCTCCATGTGAATACGGCGACACAAACTTTGTCTCCAAATAGACTTATTTACTTTCTTGTGTCTGCCTCTTCATGCTAGCTGCTTCCTGCTACGTGTTTCTCTGTTACTAGTTTCAGACCTTTGCAAACAGCAAGGATCTTGATTATTGCTCCCGAGATCTTAGGAGCTCAGAGGGATTAAGAGATAACGTCGCTCCATTTCCATCAGTTGGAGACGTGATGATTGTTCTAAATCTTGTGTTCTGTGTTCTTTTCTTTTTTTAAAAGTTTTTAAAGTTTATTTATTTTTGAGAAAGAGAGACAGAGAGACAAAGCTTGAGCAGAGCAGCAGAGAGAGGGAGACACAGAATCCGAAGCAGCTCCAGGCTCTGAGCTGTCAGCACAGAGCCCGACACGGGGCTCGAACCCAGAAACCGTGAGATCATGACCTGAGTCCAAGTCGGATACTCAATCGACTGAGACACCCGGGTGCCCCTTGTATTTTCTAAGAGCTGTCTGTTTCCTTCTTTCTGTTAATGCTGTTTGCTCACACCTACGTTTTTATTTTTATAGCTCCTGCCCCCTTTCCTTTTTGGAAGAGAAAGCTGTGTTCTCAGTGTGTGTTATTTCGACCATCAACCTGAGGGGTTACCTGTGTTTACGCCGACTTCTCCGTGTGTCCCTCCAAAGCGTCCTCAGGTCTGATGTGATTTCCTCTGTCTTCACGCCATGTGACACGTCATAACTTTACTGCTGGTGGCCGTGACCCTGGAGGCCGGGGCGTGGATGAGACCCGCCGCTCCTCACCTCTGTCTTCTTCTGACGCGGACGGCGTTGGTGGGCACTAGGGGAAACACACTGGCTGTTTCCTCCAGACTCAGGACGGACGCACTCGGGGCACCATGCCCGCCAGCCTGCACGTCCCCTTCCGTGCCTTGAAGACATTGTCCCCACTTCCCGCCTTCCTGGTCCTGCCTGGACGCCCACTCTGCGTCCCCCCGGCTGCTCGGGCGGCGACCTGAACCTTCCCCTCTGGGTAATTTAACTTCGCCTCTGTTTCTGGACGTCGGCCGTGTCCCTTGGATGTGTTTGGTTCTGTGTTTACTTTTCCAAGCACGCGTTTTGCGGGGGAGAATGAACGTGTTCTGTGAGTCTTACAAAACGAGCGACGGCTGTTTCTTCCAGTGTGACTCAGCCTTATCTCCCCTACCTCCCTCCTGGGGCTTGGAAACAGCTCATCCTTGGCTCCGCGGCTTTGAAAACTTGAAGGGCTGGCCATTTTGCTTTCACTCCTCTGAGCCTGGACTCACCCTCGGGTGTTTCCATTCGTTTTTTTTTATGAGTTTTTTAACGTTTATTTATTTTTGAGAGACAGAGACAGTGCGAGCAGGGGAGGGGCAGAGGGAGAGGGAGACACAGAATCCGAAGCAGCTCCAGGCTCTGAGCTGTCAGCACAGAGCCCGACATGGGGCTCAAACCCACAAACTATGAGATCTTGACCTGAGCTGAAGTCAGAGGCTCAACCGACGGAGCCCCACAGGTCCTGCCCTCAGTTTGTTTTTCTGTTTGTTTAACTCCGCCTTTGGGTTATTTCAACAGAGGGATGTGTGTGCGTATAAACACACATGTGTCTTATGTGTCATGTTGTCTGCGTAGATACATGTATGTGAAGCTTACATACAACCGCATTTAACTCCTTAGTTCATGGTTGGAATTATTTCAGCAAAATGCATCTCTACATATTCATTCTGAAATCTGTTTTCTTTTTTCTTCCAGAAGACCCCGCCCCATCTCCTTCATGACTGCAGCACCTTTTTATATTTCAAACCCCTTAAAAATAGGGTTTTTTCTTCCTCCTTCAGATTTCTGCCCTGTGTACTGAGAGCTTTTAGGGGGACGCACCTGCTGTGTGCGGGAGCCGTGGACTCTAATTCACTGTGAAATATTTCGCTGGGGGCATCAGCAAAGCAGGCAGAGATGGTGTCAACATGGTGAAGTATTTCAAGTGAGCAAGTTTCCATTTCTCTGTAGACACGGACCAACCACAGGGACCTCTGTCAAAGAGGCCAGGAAGTCAGGGGACTGTGCGTGTCCAGAGGATGCTGGGACCCTGGACGTGAAGCCGTGCACGTCGCTGGGGGGGGAGATTCAGGGCTCAGCAGCACCGTGGACGCAGATATGGCCCCAGAGCACCTGCCGGGGCACATCTGACTGCATCTCACCCTTCTGGTCCCGGGTCTCTGCGCTTCTGGGACGAATACCGTCATCTCTAATAGGAACAGACCCAAACGGAGTGACAGATGAAGCAAGCGTTAGGTGCCTTCCACAGGGGCAACCCATCGGTGCGACATCTCTGAGGCCTTTTAAGAAAAAGTGCCAGGTCGGGGCGCCTGGGTGGCTTGGTCAGTCAAGCATCCAACTCCAGTCATGGTCTCATGGCGCATGCAGGTGCGTGGCTGCACACAGATACTCTGTGACCCAATCTGCATTTGGGGGGCCTGTGCAGCCAGGCACGCTCCCCTCCAGCAAGACGGCACCCCCGTTCTGCAGGCGGTGCATGGCCCACAATGCTTTCTTACTGCCAAGGGCGGGCCCTGCACAGGTCTGGTCCCAGGAGAAATCCGGGCTCCGAGCTGTGTGTCTACAGGACAATCATTAGGTTTGCTTTCCATGCCCCCGACAGAAATAGCCACCAGAAGACATGAAGGATTGTTTTCCTCAACGATTTGGATGCATCTCCCAAAAGAAAGGAATTACACCCAAGTAAAGCAGCCAATCGCAAAAGCTTACATCCTGCTTGTACCTACTTGTAAAACATCCCGGAAATGACAAAATGACAGAATCAGAGACAGCGTCGTGGATCCTTGTCCCTTGGACCAACCAAGGCTCTGTGTCTGGATTTTAACAAAATCCGCAGGTTTGCAAGACGTCGCCGTTGGCCGGACATTACGTAAATAAAGAGAATCAGGGACGTTTCTGTCTCGATCCTTACACTCATGTCAGTCTCAAAATATCTCAGATTCGGAAATGTGATGAAAATTCCTCAAGACTAAAAAATTAAAATTAAAAAACATTAAACAAAAAAGTGTCTATGTGTCCACGTACCTCCTTGTTAAGACCCAAAGACAATTTTTTTTGTGCAAGGGGCGCCCAGGTGACTCCGTGGGTTAAGCATCTGCCTTCGGCTCAGGTCACCGTCTTGCGGTTCATGTGTTTGAGCCCCGTGTCGGGCTCTGTGCTGACAGCTCACGGTCGGCCTCACATTCTGTCTGGGTCTCTGTCTCCCTCGTTCTGTCCTTCCCTTGCTCGCGCTCTGCCTCTCTCTGTCAAAAATAAACATAAACTTTAAAACAAAAGAGCTTTTTCAGGGGTAGTGAACCCCCAACGTGACAGGTCCCCAGGACGTGAAATGTTATCCGAATGCATTTCTGTGTGAATCTACTCACAGCCCAGACGGGGGTCTGGTATCACATTTCCTCAGTCTTCACGGCACAGAGAACACGCGTTCGCACAGAAATCGCAAGTCACTGTGCTGTGAATGGGCTGCACCCTGGCTCCTCTTAGGAATTAGTCTGACCTGGGCTGGGGGCGTTCGGGGAGCAAGAAGGTGGCCGACTGCTAGTCTGTGATGAGCATTTTTTTCCGTTGGGGTAACAGACATCAACTCCAGGGCGCTTGCTCCTGCCTTCGGTGTCGTCCTAACCCAGGCTCTCTGGGCACACATGTCCGGTGTCATTTGTGTGGATCTGCTGCGAATCTGCCCCGGGCATCCTGGAAATGCTTTTTGAGAACCAGTTTGCAGGTCTTTAAATATTTTCAGACTCTTTTCATAAAAAAAAAAAAAAAGAAAGAGAGAAATCACATATTTGTCTCATCAGTCATGAAATTCTCCCCTTACGGGGGTGGTTGGACACTCAGGGCCAAGCGGTTTTGCTCTCCAACAGGATGTTTAGTCAGCACTCTGAACCCTTGAGTCCGTGGCCGCGGGTTTTTAGGAGACCCGGGTGCCTCGTGTGGGCTCAGGGAGTCTCTATGTTGCAGACATTTGGGACCACGGAAAGACAGGCAATCTGAGCATCCTTAATGCCTGGGCACCTGGAGAGGTTATCCGGCTGAGGGAAAATTACGTAACAACGCATGTGTGTAAAAAGAACCCAGCAAGTTCCTGTAAGGTTTCAGCAAGGAGGGTGATATGCTAATGCATGGTGGTGTTCATTAGGATTCAAGGTCACATTGTGCTTTCCTGCTGTGAGGACACCGTATTACCCGTTAGACTTTCCCGCCCACATGGCCCACATGGTTCTCAGCGGCTCCCTGGAGTCTGTTTGGAGGTTAGCGCCCCTGACCAGCAGGGATTTCCCGCATTTTCCTGAGACTCTGTTTCCACCAGCATCTGTGCACATGTCTTCTTGCCCCGAGGGCTCTGCATGTCGCGGGATCCGCTGCGTCCTGTCCCCCATGGCAAACGGTCGCAAACTCTGAACTCTGAGATTACAAACTTACAAACAAACCCCACAAAGAAACCGTGACTCATGTCCTCAGAATCGAAATCGCACAAACATCTTGCTGGGTTTTCTCCGACCTTAGGCAGGGATGGGCCAGTGCCTCCAGTGGAAGAAAGTAATCAAGAACTGGAATTTCTTTTTCCCTATCAATGATCCGACCTTAAAATTTAAAAAAAGAAAGAAACAAAGAAGGAACGTGTGGTTGTCAGTATCATGGTCTGGATCCGATAATCTCCAAAGCTCCCTCCAATTCCAGTGACACATGAGAAGCATTCAGTCCCTTAAAACGTGAGAAAAACAGAAAACAGACACACATTCCTGGGCTTACTTGCCTCTTCCGTTTAAATATTTGTGAACTTTTAATGTGCGACTCATCATAGTTTCAAGGGTGTTGCAAAACTTGCAAAGGGAGGTTCGTGTTTTTACATTTTTCAGGAAAACATTTAACAATAAGCCCTTTATTCAGATTAGCTGGTGCTACACTCGGGTTTCTTAGAATTATTTCAGTGATTCCCCTCTGCCTCTGCTCCGCAGATTCCTCTAAGCTTTAACCTTATATGATACGCCCACGGGTTCGGTCTGGATCAATGACCAAGATTTGCCATTTGGTCGTACATTATATTGATTATATATTATTACTTATTATGTTAATTATGTCATATTAAATCATATCTACTAATATATCATAGTATATCATAAACACCATATCATGGTATTATTCATATATTATAATATATATTATTCATAGTATTCTTCATATATTATTCATATATATATTAGTGTGTGATATCATCCATATTATTGTATCATACTATATGGTGTCATGATATTATATACTATTACATCATAGTATGTAGTATATCATATTATTGTGTTATATTGTATCATATTATATTATATTATGTCATATTATTATAGCATATTCTATCATATCTTATATCATTATATTATATCAAAACATATTATATTATGTTGTGCTATATCACATATTATTATATCACACTATATCATATCATCTGCTATCATATGGTTGTATATCATTATATTACATTATGTCATATTATTGTATCATATATCATATCATATTTTATCATTATATTATATTATGCCATGTTATTCTATTATAGCATACTCTATCAAAGGATATCATAGTATATTGTGTTATATCACATATTATTATATGACACTATATATCATCTTCTATCATTTGATTCTATATCATTATATTACATTACATCATATTAGTGTATCACATATATCATATTTTATCATTATATCATATTATAATATCACATATTATGATATCATGTTACATTATGTCATATTACATCATATCATTATATCATACTCTATCATATGATTCTATATCATCATATTACACTACATCATCTTAGTTTATCACATATATCATCTTATATCATTATATCATATTATAATATCACATCATATTATGATATCATGTTATATTATGTCATATTACATCATATCATTATATCAGACTCTATCATATGATTCTATATCAATATATTACATTACATCCTATTAGTGTATCATATATATCCTGTTATATCATTATATCATATTATAATATCACATCATATTATATCATGTTATATTACATCATATTACATCATATCCTTATATCATACTGTAGCAAGTCATACGACAGCATATCACATTCTATCCTACCATCTTACATCATCATATCATATTACTGCATCATCCATGAGCAAGCTCTGTGTGGGGGGGGCCCACACCAGTCTTTGGATCCCCCCTGAAGTGACCGGAAACCGTTCAGCCGACATTTATCCCAGTGCTTGTGAGTCTCTGCTTTGAATTGGTGGTGTTTATGCAGCTGTTGGAAGGTCTGCTGACCTCAGCAAACTTGTGTCAGCAAACGCCTTTGGTCGCAATGATACAGAGCCTCGCCGGTAGTGTGTTAGACGCTGACTTGAAACATACCAAGCTTCCGGAAGAATCCGCTTCTTGATCTCAAGACAAAATCGCCTACATTACTCATTACTCAACATTGCCAAGCTGAGGAAGGAAACTGAAGGGGGGAAAGGGGCGTTGGAGGGGGGGCAGACCAAGCAGAAGCGTGGTCCTTTCTCAGAACCAAGGCGGGCAAAGCTCAGGGCACCTGTTCTTGGGTCTCTGACCTCAGACTTTGCCTTCACACATGATTTTCTCACAAGAAACTTTAACATGCAGTTAATTTGGTTATTGTGAATGTCATATGTCACATCATAGAAAACTTTGGGAAACCAAACAAACACATTGAAGTCTGGATCTGGGAAACCCAATGAGGCAGAAAACAGATCGGGGGTCGTCAGGGGCTGAAAATGCTGTAACATTAACTGAGGTGATGAGTTTGCAACATTGTAAGTAGACAAAGAACCACCAAATTATACACTTTAAAGGGGCTAATGTGGGGGCAGCTGGGTGGCTCATTCGGTGAAGCATCTGAGTGCAGCTCAGGTCACAATCTCATGGTTTGTGGGTTCAAGTCCCATGTCAGGTTCTGTGCTGACAGATTGGAGCCTGGAGCTGCTTCTGATTCAGTGTCTCTCTCTCTCTGCCCCTTCCCTGCTCATGCTTTGTCTCTCTCTATGAAAAATAAATAAACATTAAACATTTTTAATTAAAAAATAAAATAAAAAATAAAATGAAACAAATAAGGTAGATTCACAGGAGAGAAAATCTAGAGTTTTATCACATGAGCACAGAGGTCCGATAGTGAAATGAAGATGTAAAGAAACGAGCCAGGAGGGCACCTTGTACGCTTTCCAGACAAAGAGAGAGAAAATCTGTGATTTGTTCATAAGACAAAGGACATAACTCTGGGGGCTCCACTTAGTAAGGAATTCTAAATGGAATTGGAGCTACACTAGTAAGTTTCTGAAAAGCAAGAAGCATTATGTAAGGAATAGCTCTTTTGGTTCTAAATTTCCCATCTCTGCTGGCAAGGGTGTCTCTCCATGTCCTGACACAGGGACTGAGCGGAGGATCTGAGCAACTCTGAAATGACTTGTATTGAAAATGCCAGTGTGCCAAAGTGGCACCTTTGGGGACAGCCTGCCCTCGGCCCCTCCCACCATCGGGACTGAAGAGGCAGAAATGTCTCCGCGCATTACGTCCTGGTGCATGAACATGGCCAAGACCGCGAGGGACCCCACAGCAGAAGTGAGCCTGTCACTTTCGGGAGAAATGGCCGGTGATTTGCACACGTCACATTTGAGACGTGAGCAGTGCATCAATGCATCCCATGGTCCACTTTTTTTTAAATGTTTCTTTTTTTAATTTATTTTTGAGAGACAGAGAGAGACAGTGCAAGCAGAGTAGGGTCAGAGAGAGAGGGAGACACAGAATCCGAAGCAGCTCCAGGCTCTGAGCTGTCAGCACAGAGCCCGATGCGGGGCTCGAACCTACGAACCATGAGACCATGACCTGAGCCGACGGCAGATGGTAAACCGACTGAGCCCCCCAGGCACCCCCACATGGACCATGTTTAAGGTGCACAATGTCCTCTAGTGATTGTATCTCCATAAAGCTGGGGGGGGGGAAGGCGGGTGGAATGAAGACAGGCAGGTGCATGCATCCAATGCAATACACTCATCCCTTAAAAAAACACCCTAAATCCTTCCATAATCAACGACACAGATGACCTCTTAAGACCTTATGCTCTCTGAAATCAGCCAGCTGGAGAGAATGACCAAAACCTCAGATTTCACCTCAATGACGGGTCCTGAATGCTTAGTTCCAAGGCAGGCAGGAGGCAGGCAGTTTCTTGGGGCGGGAAGAGGGCCAAAGAGATGCAGTTCAACGGCATAAACGTTCCCTGGAGCAAGAACCCTGTGGTCTACACTCCTGTCGTGGGCAGCAGCCATGCAGTGTAGACACACAATGCTGTTGATGAGTCCGTATGTGTTCTTACCTCGGTGAGCTCTGCCCGAAGGCACCCAGGGGCCTTGGGAGATCCAGCTGAGGCCGGGAAGATGGGAAATGCGGAGTTAGGAAGCGATGTGCGCACCTGCCAGTTCTAGGACGGTGACCACAGCCCCTGGAGAAGTTGGCTGTTCCTGTCATGGTCAAGTGTTTGCACCACATGGCGGGTCACTTGAACCCTGTTAGGCTGAGTTTTGTGGTGTTGGGTTCACAGGGAACTTCCCATAAACATCTGGCTCTGGCGTTCTTCTCCTCCTTCAGCGGGAGGCTCTGGGACATCCAGAATGTTCCATTCCACCGTGAGAACCCGTCCAGAGGGACTACCTCTCAATAAAAGGGAAGCGGAGACACCGCACCTCGTCTCTCCTGTGAGGGGAAAGCTGGAAGCCCGTGGACGTTGGAAGATCGGGACCCTGTTGGCTCGGGTCCCAGAGGCTGGCGTTTCATCTGGAGCCCGAGATCAGAGCACAGCGCCTTCTGTGAGCGCTTTCCCACCGAGTCCCTGAAAACCGTAAAGGTCCCATTAAGGGGGAGAAGACGGGGGTTTTGTGATGAAGAGCTGTGTTTTCTCTACTCAGGGCGGCCAACGCCGTGTTTCTGGCCGCCGTCAGTCAGTCACGCCCCGCATGCTTTCCAGGGACGGTGAAAAGAAAATAAACGAATGTCCTCATCACTCAGGATCGTTATCATCTAATGTTTCACCATCAATTAGAGAGCGCAATGCGATTGCACGTAAACCTTATTTCCATTACCGTGTCCAATAGGAAATTGTAGTTTAGGAAATGGAGTCCTAATTCCCGGGTTGGGATACAGAAGATAAATATTTCAAAATCGATTAGAACGGAGTAGATAAGACGGCCTGCTAACTTAATTTCCCAAGATCCTTTCTAATAACGTGGCCTGGGGCCATTGTGCTCTGGCCGCCCGTGGCCTCTCCTATTCCACTTCTTGCCAAGCAGCCCAATGTTTGACTTGCTGTTCCTGGTTATAGAACTCTTCTATGAAAGACAAGGAAAGCTTTCTTACCCAAAAATGTAACAAGTCCAAATATATAATCTTGAGGTTACGACCATAGCCGGAAGAATACACCCTGTTTATTCATCCGGCAGCAACAGATCCTGACGGTCTATAAAAATGGGTTTTGGGGTCACAGGAATGAAGGGGGGTCTATGAACAGACAAAGCCACTGCTTGGGGCCCGGATCTCAATTCCTCCCTCGTAAGTTGTCAGAATTGGGGACATGCGCATGCTCCAAAGTACTTCTGACATGGAAACCGGATGGAGAGAAATGGCGGCCCCTGGTACCCGGACGGTTGAGAGTAAAAGTCCTCGCAGATGAGTGAGGATTCAGTAAACAGCGCCGAGCACGGATTAGGCTGACGCGGCTGATGTGAAACACTGATGGGAGCCTGGAAATTTAATTCCTGCAGGCGGTTATTCACTCTACACGCCTCTGTTTGTCCACAGTGATTGTTCCGGTGCTTTTGATAGAGACACAAGGTCACCTCTTCCCTGAGCCAGAGACCGACTAATGGAGGATGTCGCCCAACTCCCCAGCCAATAAATCAGCAACTTTGTTGCATTAACGTGTCTCCTGATAAATCAACGGATAAATCAGCAACTTTGTTGCATAAACACGGCTCCTGATAAATCAACCAGTAAATCAGCAACTTTGTTCCCTAACTACGTCTCCCACAATGCAGCTGAGCGTTGTTACCGCGATGATGCCTAGCACACGCTCAGAACAGCCAGTGAGGGGGAAATGGAGACCCGGAGGCCATCCAGAGATGGTTGGGTACAACCTTGTGGGAGCTGAGCTGAACTGCTTCCTAACACCCCATGGATATGTCGACGGCGAGCTCAATGCCAATGTGTGAACAAACCTTATCAATATGATCTGATCAGAAGATTGTAAAGACACTGGGAAGCGTGTGTCTCTTAAGCAACGTGGGACTTAAGATATTGTCTTCCATGTGCCGCAGAAAACTTACTGATGCACCAACACAAATACTTGGCTCACGTAGGATACCTCATTCGCTTTATAATTCCTTGTCTGGGGCAGCGTGGAGGGACTTATTTAGTGGAGAAATGGCACAGAATGAGTTCACTGCTTGTTTTTTGCATTTGGCCTGAATTGAATGATCTTTTTTTCCCATCCACCAAAAAAAATCTATTAACACAAGACCCAGCTGCTGGAGGTGACAGGCTGTTCAAACCATAAGTGTGAAATTTCCGGAAGGCGTCATTTGTGATTTTCGCGGTAGAAAGTTGTAAATGATGGGAAGTGTGGGACAACGATGTCCAGGTGTGGGAGACGGTCTGCATTCCTCTACATGGTCCGGTCATGACTTTCTTGTGTGTAAGATGTCCCCAAAGCAGTGATTTCATACAGCCCACTAACCGGCAAGATTTCTCCTGAATTCCGCGACATCGAAACAATGAAATGGATTGGGGAGTGTGAACTTCAGACTGTTATCATATCTAGAACCTGCAATTTTTTAACAAAAGGGAGAAGAGTTATTTACCAAACTGAAATATGGAGCTTCTTTATAGAAACATGACATTCTGCATGGACGGGAGGGGAGAGAATTTTAGGGACTGATCAGAGACATGATCCATGATAGTGCTGGGTCATAGGAATGCACACTTGTTCACACACACACACACACACACACACACACATGTGAGACCATGATTACTAAGTCTGGACAATGCAATTTGGGGTGATGACCTGTCCCATTAACAGTAAATCTCTTGCGAGGGTGCCTGGCTGCCTCAATCGGTTGAGCGGTTGAGTGTCCAAGTTCAGCTCAGGTCATGATCTCATGGTTCATGGGTTTGAGCCCCATGCTGGGCTCATATTTTGTCTTCCTCTCTCTGCCCCTTCCTTGCTCTCTCCCTCTGTCAAAAATAAATAAACATTAAAAACAAAAATTAAAATAAAAGAATGAAGTAAATGAATAAAATGAAATAAAGTAAAATTAATTAAGTAAATAAATAAATAAAATGAAATAAAGCAAAATAAATTAAGTAAATACAATAAATAAGTAAATAAAATGAAATAAATACAATAAAATAAATAAATAAATAAGATGAAATAAAGTGAAATAAACTAAGTAAATACAATAAATAAGTAAATAAAATGAAATAAATTAAATAAATACAATAAATAAATAAATGAAATAAAGTGAAATAAATTAAATAACTACAATAAAATAAGTAAATAAATTAGATGAAATAAAGGAAAATTAAGTAAATACACTAAATAAGTAAATAAAATGAAGTAAATTAAATAAATACAATAAATTTAAAAAATGAAATAAAGTAAAATAAATTAAGTAAATACAATAAGTAAATAAATAAAACAAAATAAATTATATCAATAAATAAATAAAGAAACAAATGAAATGAAATGAAACAAAACAAAACAGTCCTCTCCCATGTGGCACCCACATGTGGACGATGTGGACAGAATCAAAGAAGGTCCGTCATCCTCAATAGGGAGCTGGGTTTGTAGAGACTTGTATGCCCACAAGAAAACACCCCATCAGGGGCACCTGGAAACACTGGGTTAATCATCTGACTTTGGCTCAGGTCACCATCTCACAGTTCATGAGTTCGAGCCCTGCATTGGGCTCTGTACTGATGACTCAGACCCTGGAACTGCTTCACATTCTGTGTCCCTTCTCTCTCTGTCCCTCCCCCTGCTCATCCTCTGTCTCAAAACTAAATAAACACTAAAATAAATAAATAAAAATTTAATTTAAACAAAGATGCTCAGGGCACCTGGGTTGACTCAGTCAGTTGATTATCCTACTTTGACTCAGGACATTATCTCACAGTTCATGAATTTAAGCCCTGCATTGGGCTCTGTGCTGACAGCTAAGAGCCAAGCCTGCTTCAGATTTTGTCTCCCTCTCTCTGCCCCTCCCCTGCTCTCTCTCTCTCAAAAATAAATAAACATTAAAAAACAAAAATTGAAATAAAAGAAGGAAAACACAATTTCAGTGAATGAAAATCATTTCTACTGAAAATTGTCAAGCGGGTCTACACCAGTGCTTGGCAAACTTTTTCTGTAGAGAGATAGTAAATATTTTTAGCTTTGTGACTCACTGGGTAACTGTTGCAACATCTCAATTCTCCTGGACTGGAAACACAGTTGCAGATAATATGCAAATAACGAGGTGAGGCTGTGTGTCAATAAAACTTTATTTGCACAAGCAAGTGGAGGGCCACATAGAGCCCATGAGCCTTAATTTCCTTATCTGGGATGAGACACTGCCTACTTGCATACCAGTTGTGTGTAAACTCAAAGATAAGCTGTCTACATCCCTTATTCTGATTAATAATGGTAACTGGAGAAATAGAAACATGAAATGCATCTCTTTCAGAAGCGCAATAATGAGAGACCAGCAGTCTGGTCTATGGAAATAACAAGATTGTCAGGACTCACCTCATAGTCTTTTGTTTTCCTCCGAGCTGCATGGGTTCTGTGCCCCCTTCTCCTCACGCAACTTTGGGAACATGAGCAAGGTTATGGGCTCCTTATTTCATGAAAAACACGATTCCCTCAAAATGTGGGTACTTCTGATCAGTTTAATCCTTGTTGGTCTGCTGTGCTGTAGACCACCCAAAAGTCTTCCCCAGAAAGCATTTATAGACCCCCTGGGTTAGGGGCACTTGTGGGGAAGAGCACTGGGTGTTATATGGAAACCAACTTGGTAATAAACTATTAGTAATTAAAAAAGAATATGTATACAACAGGAAAAAAAACCACCACACGCTTGTTTATAAAGGACCACAGTCCAAGCACGGTGTGCCTGGGTCTTCCATTCAGGGTCCTCCCCCTCTGCCAGGCTGGAATCGAGCTTCTTATCTGAGCTTGGGGCCTCCTCCAAGGGCCTGTGGTTGTGGGAAGAATCGCTTCCGTGCACGGTAACATGGAGGCGTGTAAGCAGGGGGCTGCTCTGAGTTCTTAGCGTCGCCCACGTTCAATCAGCAACAGAGAATTCCCCTCACACGGACTATCCCTTCTTTTGTAAATCTCTCTGATTCTGAGTCTCTTTCAGCCGCAGAAGATCCATTTACTTCTTAAGGGTCTCCTGATTAAGTAGGGCCCACCCAGACACTCTCCTGATTAGGTCAGGCCCACCCAGATATTCTCCCTAGGTTCAGGTCAAGTGATTGGGGGGCAATAATGATATCTGAGAAGCTTCTCACGGCAGTGCCTCGATTCTGGTGTGCTGAACCATGGGGGGACAATGCATGTCCTCTCTGGGGCAGGGATGAGAGGGCCATTATAGGGTTCTGCCTACGACTGTTTTATTTCTTTCTTTGTTTCACTCTCCCTGGGTTTCTCTCTTTTTTTAACTTTTTAAAATATTTATTCGTTCTTGAGGGAGAGAGAGAGTGAGAGTGGGGGAGGGGCAGAGAGAGAGGGAGACACGGAATCCAAAGCAGGTGCAGGCTCTGAGCTGTCAGCACAGAGCGTGACGCAGGGCTTGAACTCATGAACCATGATATCATGACCTGAGCCGAAGTCAGACGCTCAACCACCTGAGCCCCCCAGGCGCCCCCGGGTCTCTCTCTTATGGATGGTGGCTTCTTGGAGCCCATGTAAACAGTCGGCTCTGATTCACTTTAGTATCAGTAGGATTTTATTGCGCGGATCCTGTGTGAACATGACCGCTTCCCGAGGCTCCAATTCTCCGCCTGCGGTGGGTAGGGATAGTAAGAAGCGTGATTCTCCTTTCCCGTCCTAGAACACACCACAAGATCCGGAAATCTGCATAATTCGTAGATATAAATGTCTCTACTTTTTTGAGTCTTATTCATTGATGTGGTCTTCTGTATTTTTTCGGTCATCACTGAATTTCTCAGATTTCTAAGAATTTCTAAGAGACACATATTTATTACATATATGTTTGTATATGATACATATACAAGTTTTATTTACATTATATATTATCATACATAACACTATATTACCATGCATGACATTATATGCTTATATTATAGACATATTATATATGTATATTGCATTATATCATATATATGTATGTATGAGTATGTTTAGTTTTGAGTCTTATTGATAGCACACTGGTCTTCTGTATTTTTTGTATATGTCAACACTGAATTTCTCAGATTTCTAAGAAACATATATGTATATATATATGTATATGTTACATAGACAAGTTTTATTTATAGTATATATTATACATAATGGTAATATAGTATTATGTAACATGATTTGCTATATATGCATACATTAAGACATATAATATATTACATATATATCTTAGATATATCACTATATTTATATGAGTATGTTTATATTTTAGTCTTATTGATAGCAGCCTGGTGTTCTGTACATCTTTTCCTGTCAACGCTGAATTTCTAAGATTTCTAAGAATTTCTAAGACACAGACACGTAATATGTGTCGATGTATGTATATGAGCTGTTTGTCTTGTCTATGTTATACATATTATCATGCATAATATATTACACATAATATATTATGATGGATAATAATATATTTAAGATAATACATATATGAAGACAAATACATGTAATATATGCACCCATGTACCTTACATATATGTGTCATGTAAGTATGTTTATTTTTGAGTCTTATTCCTTGAAAGCACACTGTCTGGTCCTGTGTATTTTTTTTCTGCGAACATGGAGTTGGTAAGATTCACCCGTAGCGTCGCCTGCAGATTTAGCTTATTATTTCCGTTCTTGCACAATAGTCCGTTATGCAAGCATTGCACACTTTATCTATCCATCCTCCCTTCAGCAAACATGTGGGCGTGTGCACACAGACATTACCGCTGAGGACATGCTAATACACGCCCACGGACCCAAGAGTTTCGCCACAGTTTAGACCCAGGAGGGGAATTGGTGGGTCACGTTCAGCTTTTCAAGAAGGAGCCAACTCGTTTCCAAAGAGACTTCATGACTTTCCAGTCCTGGCAGCGAGGGATGGGCGTTCTTTTTTTTAAAGTCTATTTATTCTGAGAGAGAGAGTGACAGAGAGGGTGACAGAGAGCGTGCCTGAGCAGGAGAGGGCAGGGAGACAGGGAGAGAGAGAATCCCAAGGAGGCTTCACACCATCAGCGCCGAGCGCAGTGCGGGGCTCACACTCAGGGACCAGGAGATCCTGAGCTGAGCTGGAATTGAAAGTTGGATGCTCAGCTGACTGAGCGCCCCAGGCGCCCCGGGGTCAGTATCCTGCCTGCTTAGCACGTGCGTCAACAGATGTGTGTACCTGTGGGTCGGACCTGCCGACGGATAGAAAAGCAATGGCTGCTTCTCGGCTCCTCGACCCTCCCAGCTGGTTTTACATGGGACGTGTCCGTGCGTCTGAGTTCTGTTCCCGGGAACATGAGTGGAAGGCTGTGCCCCGGGGAACCCTCCCAGGGGTAGGCATGCACCACCTGTTCCCCTCGCAGCTTCCACAAAATGGCCAACGGCAAGACGACACCCACAGCCACGCACCAAGACACGGACATGTGATACACGAGCACCTGCTTGGCGCCTCCGGGAAGCCCGACTCGTGTCTTTTCCTGGTCTACAGACGCTGAAAGAATCGTGAAGGAACACGGGAATAAGCAGGTATGTGTTTGTAAATCGTAGACTTCCATAGCCCGGCTAGAGTTGCATAGCACGGCGATGCCTACGGACTTAGAAATACGGCAATTTTAGGGATTTTTGAGAATGTGGTTTTCATTCACATCCGGGTCCTTACACTACCTCATGACCGACACGTTTTGAGGTAAACATATTTGTGTCCTGGTCATGAAGAGAGTGTGGCTACTTGTGTGGTATTTTACGTGGGAGTCTCCCGTGTGCCTTAGAATCTTATAATTCTAAAAATTACCCCAAATTAAGAATTCACAACTGGATGGTCCTTGGAAATACCCAGTGTCCAGAGTGGCATGCCCAGTCCTACAGAATTTTGTGCAATTATGGGAAAATGTTCCGAGCCATGGGGTCCAATATGGCGGCCTCTGAGTCCTGGAAATGTATCTAGGATTGCCAAGGACGTGACTTTTAAATTTTCTTTTATTTTATAAATTTTTTTGAGTTTATTTATTTTGACAGAGAGAGAGAGTGTGAGTGACCAGGGGAGGGCGAGACAGAGAGGGAGAGAGAGAATCCCAAGAGGTTCTTAGCTGCCAACACAGAACCTGATGTGGGGCTCGAAATCGTGAACCGTGAGATCATGAGCTGAGCAGAAACCAAGAGTTGGATGCTTCACCGACTGGGCCCCCCAGCTTGCCTTTCTTCAGATCCCAAGCCACTTAGGACTCATGCGAATTTCGTTTCCAAATGCTTTCAGTCCTCCTGGCCCCTCACCCACTGGGGCTGTTGACCGTGGATACTCAGCCTTTCATCGTGGGCGGACTTTCGCCCGGTATAGCTTGGGGAACCCCAGGGAAGAGACACCTGCTGCTGGAGGGATTTTGTGGGCTGAGCGTAAGGGACCTGCCAACATTTAGAGGACGTTTCCCAAACACTCCGTGGGGTGAGTCCTCCCCACTCTAGATCTCGGAAGATGCTGGACACAGGGATCATTCTGCACTGACATCAAGGTTTGGGTGGTGAATGCACTTTAATATCTGTCCATACATATCTCTGCCACGTTGGGACTGTAGGACCGTTTAGAAACACAAGTAGAAGGAGGGAGCCGTTACGGGTTGATGACAGGATGATAGTGGGGTTCTGGGGGGCGTTTGGGGAAAGAAAATCTGCACGATGCATCCCGAAAGGTTGACATGTGTTACGGCAAATGGGCACATGCCCACCTTTATCTTTGCCTTGGACCCTAAAAGTCTGAGGGAACGGTCATTTTAGTGGCACGCTGGGGCGCATCCAGGGGGCTCAGTCACTGAAGCGTCCGACTTCTGATTTTTGGCTCAACTCATGATCCTGATGTTCGTGGGTTTGAGCCCCACGTGGGGCTCTGTGCTGACAGCTCGGAGCCTGCTTGGGATTCCCTCCCTCTCTCTCCGCCCCTCTCATTCTCTTTTTCTTTCAAAAATAAGCGTTAAAAAATGTTTAAAGTACACTGGGAAGACATCTTAAATTCAAATTGCTAAGTAGAAGCCAATCAGAAAAAAAGCCACGTTACATGATGGAAACTCTGTGATATTGTGGAAAGCGGAAAACTCTGGAGATGCTAACATGTCGGGGTGAAAGGTTAAGTACTGGAGTCTTTGTTAAGTGCATGGATACATTTAAAAATCAGTAGAGCATCCGACTCTTGATTTCAGCTCAGGTGCGTGGGTTTGAGCCCCACATCGGGCTCTGAGCTGGGGGTGCACAGCCTGCTTGGGATTCTCTCTCTCTCGCCCTCTCTCTCGCCCTCCGTCCTCTGCTCTCTCTCTGTCTCTCGAAACAAATACACTTAAAAATGCCTATGTAAAGAAGTGCACAGATGTGAAATGTTCTTGCAAACTGACGGTCCCCAGCACTGCGGGAGAGAATCCAATGGTTGGGGAGTCAGAGCCGCTTAGTTTTATTTTCCCAGTGGAAAACGCCGGAGCAGGATTCACAGGGAAGCAAAAGCATTCCGCAGAGAGTGGCCTCGGAGAGCTCCGGATGGCGGCGACCACAGCAGCTGAGGCAGCAGAAAGGCGTGCCGCCAGCCAGGGACCCGCTGGCCTTGCTCCCGGCATCCAGAATTGCCTGGACAATTCATGTCACTTTGGTGACCTTCGGGGATGTAGGACTTCATTTCCGAGTTACAGTTGTGCAGGACGGAGTCAGGAGATTCACGCAGTGTCTGTCTGTCCTGTCCCAGGGCTGAGCAATGGAAACAAGGCGCACAGCTGGAGGGTGGAGCTCCCGGAGGGCACCCAGAGCCAGCACCGGGCTCCCCAACAATGCCGCAGGCAGAGCCACGTCCACGGAGGGCCGGCAGCTGCAGAGAAGGCTGGTGGACCTCCCGGCTCCGGCCCCAGGGCTGCTGAGGACAGTTTCACCCACCAATCCACACATGGTTGCAAAACTATCTCGGGGGGGGGAAGAAACCCCACACATTTAAAAAATGCATTTTGGCTGCGTGGACCTCCCTCCCCGTGAACCCCATGTGACTCTTGCCTGACCTGAAACCTGATGTAAGAGCCTGCAAATCCCGCTCGGCGTCGGAGGTTTATCTTAATAAAAGTCACTTATCTTGACCTCCCAGCGAACAGACCACAGGTATGTGGAGGGTTGTGCAAGAGGGGCCCGCTGGGAAGTCCCTTGCACATTTGCAGCGGGCTCTGCTCAGATGCTGGAAACCCGAGACCTGTCTAGACAGGGGGCCCTCAGGTTTCACAGCGGGTCAGCGATTCCCGGAATAGTGTAATCCTTTCACGGAGGTCACGGGGCGAATGGTGCCCTGGACCGTGCACAGCCCAGCTGTTGCGGAGGCTGAGCTGGCTGGCTTCGTGTTCTTTGGGCTGCGTAATAGTTAGGGCTCTCCGGAGAGAGGCAATGAGACAGAGGGAGGCAGAGAAATGCAGAAAGACATACAGATATAGAAATACAGAGACATACGGAAATGTCAGAGCATGGAAATACACAGATATTGTCTATTTCTCTGTCTTATCACTAACAACTATCCATCTATCCATCCATCATATCTATCTGTCTATCTATCTATCTATCTTCTATCTACCAACCTATCCATCCATCCATATCTATCTACCTATCCATCCATCTTATCTATATATTATCCATCCATCCATCCATCCAACCATTCATCCATCATATCTATCTATGTATCTTTCTATCTACCTACCAACCTATCCATCGGTCATATCTATATATTATTCATTCATCCATCATGTCTATCTATCCATGCATTCATCCATCCATCTATCCATCCATCTAAGCATTATGTCTATCTTTATGTGTATCGATTATCTATCTATCTACCTATCCATCCATCATATCTATATATTATCCATCCATTCATCCATCCATCTATCCATCCATCTATGCATTATATCTATCTTTCCGTATGTCTATCGATTATCTATCTATGTATCTATCTATCTCATCCATCCATCCATCCATCCAACCATTCATCAATCATATCTATCTATCTATCTATCTATCCATCTATCCATCCATCTATCTACCTACCTAGCTAGAGAGAGACAGATTTATTCTAAGGAACTGGCTCACATGACTTTGAGGGCCACCAGCAAGTCCAAAATCTATAAGGCAGCTCAGCAGGCTAGAAATTCAGGAGAGTTGTTGCAGGCTTCAGTGCAAATTCCGCAGGGCACCGTGCTGTAAACCCAGGTGGAATTTCTATGCTGTGCTCTGGAGGCATAATTCATTTTCCATTGGAGGACCTCCTATTTTCTCTAAAGTTCTTCAACTGATATGGTGTGGCCCACCCACACTGTGGTAGGCAATCCACTTGTTGCCAAGCCTAGTCATTTAAAGGTTCAGCTTATCGAAACTATATCTTCTCAGGGACATTTAAACCAATGTTTGACCCACACTGGGCTTCATACCCCATTATCTATCACAGGCTATATCTATATTTACGTATTTTTATTTTTTTATGTTTTTAATGTTTATTTTTGGGGGAGATAGAGAAAGGGAGAGAGTGCCAGAAGGGGTGGGGCACCTAGGCACCTTCATCAAAGGCTATATTTTTAAAAAGACACTTAAGCAGTGATACGTGACGGTCTGACCCCTGGACACATCTTTTCACGTCACTGATGAGTCCTTTCCGCTCAATGGTGCATCGGTCTAATGGAGCTGAGTTGCAGACAGGTAAAAGAAATGTGTTGTTTGCATCTTGGGAGGCCAGAGCCACCATCTGTGTTGTCCAGATGCCCCCTCTCTTGTCCCCTGACCCTCGCCGGAGCACACTGGCTGGAAGTGTGAGCTGCGGGAGCTCACTGCATTCGTGAAATGCCATGTGCCTGTTCTTATTAACCTCCCACGTTTGCCAAACCTCCAGAAATTTCCTCCCCAATGTTAATCTCCTCATCTGGAAAATGAGAGTTCTAGGGGTCCCCACCCCCAGGAGCATTAGGAGCTCAGACCTAGTCCTTTGAGAGCAATGCCGGGCATGTGGGAGATGCCCAGCGGATCCCAGGGGTCAGAACCAGCCTGGTAGATGTGAGCAGGAAGGAAATGTGACTTCCTGTTCATTCTCGGCCATCCTACAAATGGGGCCCTTCAAGAAGAGCATCTTCCGGAATATTATTCAGGGATTTAAAAAAAAAGAAGAGATCTTGCCATTTGCAACAGCCGTCATGGACCCCCAGGGTATCATGCTGAGTGAAGGGAGGGAGACAGATACTCTGTGTTGTCAGCCCTGAGCGGAATGTGGTGGGCAGAGGGGGAAATAGCGTCACGTGGTGCGTCAACTATATTTCAATAAGTAAGAGGGGGTACGAATTGTGTGAACAGAGACCTCTTGACGTGAATGAAAAGTCCTGGGAACATGAGAACAGCAGGGTGCGTGATTCCGAGATGGGACTGATGGTACCAGGTCCGCAGGAAAGAGACAGACACCCACAGGGAAGCCGGAGGGCTCCCCACGGTCTCTGCAGCGCCCGTTGGGCTGGCGCTAGACCGCAGACGTTTCTGGGGACCAGGAAGACCAGACGCTCCCCTGTCCACGTGCCGGCCAGCTGGCCAGAAGGCACCCGCTTCTGCTGTGAGCTTGTCCAAGCTCATCCCTGGGGCTGGTCCAGACGATGTGTTTTTCCAGGACATGGGAAGCAGAGGTCTGTGGGCCAAAGCTTGCCGGATGCCTGATTTTGTATCTGCGTGAAGACGGATTCATGCATGGTGGGCGTGGAGGACTTTTTTGTTTTTAACAATTTATTAAGATCATTCTTGTTGTTTCAAGAGAAAGTGCAAGTGGGGGAAGAGCATCGAGAGAGAAAGTTAAAAAGACTTCATAGTTAGGAGTCCAACGGGGGCTTTGATCCCATGACCTGAGCCAAAATCAAGAGGTGGACGTTGAACCGACTGAGCCACTCAGGAGCCTCAATTCATGCATTGTCTGAAATGGTTGAGAAGAGGGGTGCCTGGGGGGCTCAGTCTGTGAACCGTCCGACTCTGGCTCAAGTCATGATCTCATGGTTCTTGAGTTTGAGCCCCGCATCGGGCTCTGTGCTGACAGCTCAGAGCTTGGAGCCTGCTTCCCATTCTGTGCCTCCCTCTCTCTCTACCCCTCTCCCGTTCACACTCTGTCTCTCCAAAAAAGAGTAAACATTAAAAAAATTTACAAAAAGTAAATGGTTGGGAAGAATTTCAAAAGAACAATATCCCTCAACACCTGAAATGACGTGAAATTCAAAGTTCTGTTTCTCCAATAAAGTTTAATTGCAACACATTCATGCCCATTTCTGAGGTATTGACTATACGCACTTATCCACTTACAAGACCCACAGATTATACTTATGGCAAACAAAAGCCAAAAAATTTACTCTTTTTACAGAAAAAGGTTGGCAAGCCCTGCTCCACAGCTCTTAGTAGATGTCTACACAAAACCCAAAAGCGTACGAAACAGTCTATTAATTGCCCGCTGTCTTTGACCCTGGGTAACACACCTGGGATTCCACGACCTCTTCTCTTTGCTGTCTGGTTGACGAGTCTTCATCAACCCGCCTTTGAGAATTCATGCTGTGGAAGAGCCGTGCCCCCCACAGACGGGTCCCGGCAACGGGCGTGCTCCTGCCAAGTTCCCATCATGCCTGTGGAAAGAAGCAAGGAGCCCTCACTCTGAATCTTCCGCTGCTCTGAGTCAGTATTTTTGGAAAACACGGTCCATGACTCTCACTGCTGCAAACACCAAAGGCATGTCTCCTGTCCACCAAATGCATGCACAAGCCAAGACCACCGTCACTGCTTACATGGACCAACCATCAAGACCAATTTCACAAGACTGGAAACCCAGCACCGGCAATGACCCGACGCACATTCTGCACGAGCGCCTCGCTTCTGTTTGACGTAGGAGGTCTCTGCACCGACGACCGATGTGTGGGAGCCACACAGGCGTGTGGTCATGGGCGCAGCAATGGCGTTTGGAAGAAAAGAACGGGACGGGACAAGGCTGGTCACTAGGGTGTCTTGGGTTCTCGGTTCAGGGACAAGGACCAGGATGCAGGAAGCCCAGCTCACCTCCTACTGGAAGCACGTTTCACACGTACAAAGTCCAGTTGCACTCACACAGAACGGGGTCTCCTTCTAGAATCTTGGAAGACAAGGGCACCCCCACCTTGGTGAATGGAGCCATGAGCTGTAGTCCCAAGAATGACTGGGAGGCTAGAAGAATGCTTGCTGTCCTCTGGCCCCTGGAGTATGTTACTACTAGTACAATCTTGAGATGCACTTTCTTTTGTCTTCATTGCATCTTTTCACTTCAGGGAATGTGGCCAGGGTCCAAGGAAAGAAACAAATCAGCTAACGGTCATCAATGCTAGAGCAGACCAATCGGACACCGTCCTGTCCACAAGGGGTGATCAGAAATGCTGGGACGGAGTGCAAAGACAACCTTGTTTACAAAAGTTGAGGGAATTGTGGGAACAGACGGGTTTGTGTAAATATGTATGTGTCCCCCCCCCCCACATTCCTCAAGTGTTGTGTGTATGCACAACAAAATAAGACGTGAGTAAATAACAGAATGCAATTGTCCGATGCCTGGGATTAGCTTCAAGGTAAATCTGGTGATTGTAGAAAGGGACAGGGGTGGGTGCAGATGAAACAGGGCCACCCATGGGTCACTAATTATTTAACCTAACGGGTGCATGCACTATGGAATAGAATATTCTCCAACTTTTGAGGATGTTTGTTATTCTCCAGGAAAAGTTAATCTAATTGTGATGAAAACTTTGTAAGGCAAACTATTTAAAAATACGTCTTCAGGGTGCCTGGGTGGCTCAGTCGGTTAAGCACTGGCCTCTGCTTAGGTCATGATCTCACGATTTGTGGGTTCAAGCCCTGCGTTGGGCTCTGTGCTGATAGCTCTGAGCCTGGAGCTGCTTCAGATTCTGTGTCTTGCTCTCTCTCTGACCCTCCCCTGGTCACGCTGTCTCTCTCTGTCTCTCAAAAATAAATAAATAAATATTTAAAAAATAAAAATGCATCTTCTCTCAGGGTGTCTGGATGGTTTAGCCAGTTAAGCATCCGACTTCAACTCAAGTCATGATCTCACAGTTTGTGAGTTTGGGTCCCGCACTGGGCTCTGTGCTGACAGCTCGGAGCCTGGAGCCTGCTTCAAATTCCGTGTCTGTCCCTCTCTCTCTGCACTTCCCCTGCTCACTCTCTGTCTATCTCTCTCAAAAATAAACATTAAAAAAATTTATCTCCTCTCATCCACTTGACTCAAAATCTATTAATAGAAATACATACTTACCAACCACAATGACAAGATTTTTAAAAAATAATTGAGTTATGAGCTTCCTAGCAGCCAAAGGAAAAAGTGAGACATCTCCTATTACGCAAATAACGATTTCCCAACATTTTCTTCCAGGAAGGAGAGCTGTTCCCGTCATATCTCTGGGTCATTAAGGCCACAGATGACTCCCCTACGGTGAAGAGAGTGCCACAGTCTGCAAATGCACTGTGCTGGGCATCTAGTCATCCTAACCTTTGTGCCCAGTTCTGTGCAGAAGTATCTCAGAGGTGGTCCAGACCTCAGCTTTCGGGCGGTCCAGGCTAAGCGGAAAATGAAACCCAAGCTCTCTGGGAGCAGGGTCCCGGAAACCATAGTCCTCAAGTCTTGTATTTCTGGCGTGGTTGCTTCACCTAAATGAGTGGCATTTTAAGGTCATGTTACCTGGCAAAAGCATGGAAAACTCACGTTTCCTGGAGGTGAGAAAGGGCAGATGCTTAGACCCTAATCATCCGCTTTCCGAGCAGTAGAGTGGGTGCTGAGCCTTCTGCAGTGGAGCCGACATGTGCCCTATGTGTGAGCATCCTTCCTGTCCCGCTCCCCAACATGCAAATACACATGCAGGCACACCCACACAGAGCTCGTGGATCGAGGGACGGAGTGTCTGTGGGGTCTCAGGAGACATTTCCCCTGAGAGATCATTCTAGGTCACTGGGCCCACTGGGAGCAATGACTGCACAGGCACCCACTCGGTGAATAGATATATGGATAGATAGATAGATAGATAGATAGATAGATAGATAGATAGATAGAGGATGGGTGGATATAGAGGTCAGATAAATATTAAGTGGATGAATGGATAGATGGATGGATGGATATATAATAGAGGATAGATAAATAGATGCCAGATAGATAGATAGATAGGTGATAGATGGATGATAAATAGGATGGATGATAGATATAATGGATGGATAGAAAGATGGATGGATATGACAGATGGAGGAAGGGAAGGATGGATGGATAGATGGATAGAGGATGGATAATAGATGGATAGATAGATAGATACATAGATAGATATGAATGGATGGATAGGTAGGTAGGTGTCGGGAGCCGCCGAGTTTTGGCTGTCTCAGGCAAGGATATATCGCTCTCCAGGGAGTGACCAAGAAAAACAAGATTTACATCTGGAGGCTAGGAGAGTGCATTTCCTGGTCCAGATTTTGGAGACTGTCCTACTGAGCCAGCCGAAAAAAGGCCAACGTGAACAAAGATCAAACCGCATTTTGGTTTATGCAGTGCTAATCTGGGCACTTCTTTGATGCTGTGTCCGGAGTTTCAGTTTCGGTTTTCCCCTTTCTCTAATAATCATTTGACCCTGTTTCCTAGCAACCAACCTAGGTCAGAGGCCTTGTTCTCCCGCCTAAAAACCTTTATAAGATGCACTGTTTTCTGAATAAAGAAGAGGCTTGATCAGATACTGTGTGCTCTGTGTCTCCCTCTTGCCCTATTTCTCTCTCCCTCCTTCAGGATCACGAACCCAGGATTTACCGCCCTGCTGGATGGGGCGGGACATGACAGGTAGGTAGGTAGAGAGATATAATGCATAGATGGATGGATGAATGGATATAATGGGTAGAGGAAAGGAGGCAGAGATGGACACATAGAAGATAGATTGGTAGGTAGATATGATAGATGGAAAATTTATAAATTTGATCAATGGTAGATACAGATAGATAAAAATGCATAGATTTGATAAGAGATAGATAACTGACATCAAAGTTAATATATACATGATATGCATTACTATATATGAATTCTACCCATACACTTGTGCTTCTCATGTAGAGTAGCCCAACAATTAGATGGCAGTGATAATTTCAACTGAGTTACCACTGCTACTTGGCTATGACAATGCCATAGAAGAAATTTAAAAACCAAATTCTTTAAAAATTCTCAGGTTCCATTAAAAAGAACTGGCAACCCTCCAGCTCCTCGCAGACAGCAAGGACACATTTGAAAGGCACCCAGAGGCACCCTGGGAGAAGGGGGCTTCTTTCCTTTGTGCACTTTGGTCTCTCATTGATGAGAGCAGATTCGCGGGTTCCTAGTTTGCTCCTATCGGGAAAAATACTTTAGCTGCTGACAAAGAGATCCTAGCTTTGTACCCTGAGAGCATCTGGAGAACCAACGAATTTGAGAGCCAGAGAACCATTCTCAAGGATGACCTCACTTGTGTGCCATCCTGGGTGGAGCCTGTGGTCAAGTTTTGCTCACATAGATATGCCGCGTTGGCCGGGAGGTACGGACTTTGGGAGGCACTGACCTAAATACAGAGACTGAATCATTGTTTCCAGCTTTTGCTGGGGACTTTCTCCAAACGGTCAGTGTTGAGAGTCTACCAGTTGTGAGCCCCGGCTGGGCTGCATCTGGAAGGGTGAGCTTTCCCTGGGCCGTTGGGAGGCGGAACTGGAAACATCAGGTAACCTTAGGTGTCTACCCTCAGCGCGCATCAGAAAAAGTTCTCCCTCTTGAGGGTCCCTTGCAGACCTTCATTCCCTGAATGGGTAGATTTCAGGCAAGGCTGAGATCAGATAGGGACATGCCTCAAATGTCTTTTCTCCAAAGAAGGTCACACGCTCAGGGTCTTGAGACGGACACCTGGTATCTTTGGGGATGTTAGTTCAGGCACGATTTTTTTTAATGTTTTGTTTATTTTTGATACAGAGAGAGACAGAGCATGAGAGGGGAGGGGCAGAGAGAGGAGACACAGAATGTGAAGCAGGCTCCAGGCTCTGAGCTGTCAGCACAGAGCCTCATGCGGGGCTCAAACCCATGAACCGTGAGATCATGACCTGAGCCGAAGCCGGACGCTCAACTGACTGAGCCCCCCAGGCGCCCCATGAGTGGTCTTATTAAGCGTAGTGCTGTGAATAAACACCAGAGGATTCCAATAAAAATGCAGGGAACAATCTTTCTTTTTTTGGGTTCTTACATCTGGAGGTTCTAGATTCTGTCCATGGGGCATATTTTAAAAATAATGGACACATATGCATCCTCTTTTTAGGAGATCAAGAGGCTGCTATGAGTCATTGCATCCTTCCCTTTCTAGCTTGTGACCATCAGTTACAGTCTAGAAAACGGAACATTTGATATAAGCAGTATAGAGTCTCTTCTTATTAACTTTTGTGTATATTTTTTGTGTCTGCAGATGCTCTCCCCAGGGACCCTGGCCTTTTCTTTTTTTTAATCATGAAGACGTTAGGGTCCACCCTCCATGGTCTCATAACCCCTTTGGGCATGAGAAGGAGCATTTCCATCGTTAATGGGAAGCACATGCTGAGGGTTGGATGACGTCAGTGGGATTCCTGGAGAATGAGGGGGACTTGGGGATGCTTTGTGCTGTTAGAAAAATAATAAGTATATCGAAGGATAGGGTAAGTCAATCAAAGGACGTCAATTAAAGAAAGGGGTAAGTCAATCAAAGGAAGGAGAAAGTGCATCAACGGAGCCATGCATGCAGCTGACTCAGCACCATCAGGACAGCAAGGAAGAAACTGTATTCGTGGAATGTCCCGTCTTTGCATCAGGAGGCACGAGGCTGTGACTCATATGCATAGAGGTGGCTTCCAGGAGGTGGTGTCATTGCTGGGGAAGGTGGGCGGCTTGGGACCCCAGAGCCACAGCCATCGAAGGTGCAAGGCGGGGGCATCGTGGCTCCGTGAGGCACGTCTGCACCCACAGTGAGGGTCTTGCCCTCCTGTGAACCCCACTCTCCATTGTCCTCACCCCCCACTGCCTGCATGTAAACACCAGACGTCAGGTGCCACCGGGCTTTGAGTGCAAAAAAGTGATTGCAGACGCCATGGGACATCCCTGCGATCGCTGACGGGGTGTCTCCTGACCTCGTCTGCCCCATAAGCTGGTGTCTGCTCTGTCCTGTTCGCGTGTACAACCAGGATCTTCACACACAGACCCCATGTCTTTCCTGCCATCCCTTGGCCCCGTCCATGGCTTAGCCTGGCCACCAGCTCTGCTGATGCCCCAGGACCATGGCGCCATCTCCTTCCGAACCCAACTAGCTGCCGTCAAGTCCCGCTCAACCCTGCCTCCCTGATGCACATCCTATGTCTGCATCACGCTTGTCCCAAAGTCCCTCGAGGTCCACTCTGCTCCACCTAGTGCACCAGGGCCATTTTCCTGATCCTAATCATCCCCCGGAGGTGGTGCAGACACGGACACCCGACTCGGCCCATTCTTCCCTTTGTGCATTGGCTCAGAGAGCCCCCAAGGGTCTGATGGGTGCATGGTTGTGTACCTTGGGCAGCCTGTCCTGCAGGTAAGGGAGCCCGGTGCCCTGGAAGGAAGGCGCTGGTCACACAGCCTGTTCTGTCCACTCTCCTGAGGGCCAGATCCCACGGGGGCTGCGTGCAGACACAGAAGATGAGGTGATTGCACCTGCTCCCGTGTTCTGCCTCCCGGGGATTCCCGTTTGTAACCATCCGCTGTCAGGTCTTGAGGACTCTTGTCTCCTACATGGGAACTCTTTATTTCTTGGTTGGTTGGGGCTAAAGGGTAAATCTAGAACCTGCACCTCAACCCCAAGTGGAAATAAGGCACCTGCGCATCCTGGTTTTGCTCATGATGTTCTCAACCTCAAGACCAAATGCACACATGTCAGGATGTGCTTAGGCATGAACATCGGACTCTTCCGGAAGACCAGAGAGTCGTTGAGCCACGGAGCATGTCTGGGAGGCACTCATGAGTTGCAGGTGCTTGATGTCTCTAGGTTGATACCATCAATAACTCAGTCCAAGAGGGTTTGGCCGCCATTTTTAACGCTGATGCAATAGTCACTCTATTCGTGTCCAGGAAGGAGCGTGTGCTCCATTCAGTGGGCGTCCTTAACACATTTGTGGGTTTTTGTGCGTGTGCACAAGAGAAATGAGCATTTGCAGGGGCGCCTGGGTGGCTCAGTTGACCGGGCCTCCGACTTCAGCTCAGGTCATCATTTTGTAGTTTGTGGGTTCGAGTCCTGGCATCGGGCTCTGTGCTGACGGCGGGGAGCCTGGAGCTGCTGCAGATTCTGTGTCTCCTTCTCTCTTAAAAATAAAAATAAATAATCATCAAGAAAAAAAAAGAAACGAGCATTTGCAAAGGGTCACCGTAGAGGCCATGGAATGAAGACTCTACATCAACGTGTGATGGATTTGATGACATCACAGACGGGCCACAGAGACCGTTAAGCGTGGAGAGTTTTGGTCAACGGTGCACTAGAGTGCTTTACGTTTGCAGTGAGTCCCGAAAAGTGCCACGTGCTTTCCCAACTGATCAGGGGCTCAGTGCCCGGGACCCACGCATCTCCAAACCGAACGGACATCTGCGCTTTTCACTACAACGTAACACCTCATCCCAAACTGAAGAATTTATGGAAATGTAAACCTCAGCCCTCAATCTAGATTCTCTGCCCATTTTACTGCAACATTCACACCCAGGACTGTAAATCAAACTCATGATCAGACCTCATGTCCCCAGGCTTTCTGGTTCAGCAAGAGAAGCTTTAACAATCGTATTTTGGAAAAAACAAAAAACAAAAATCTCCAGATAACGTCTAGTGTACACCACACTTCCAAAGCCCCCAGTAGAAACAACAAGAGCCTTGAAAGTAGTTAACGTTGCCCATTGGTCACACCTAGCGGCGGTGTGTAAGACACAATGACACATAAGCAGGCAACCGCCCAGCAAGGGAGATAATTTCCTTCTGTAAGTTCATTAGCGAGTCAGGGCCATTTCTCCTCCGTCCTGCCAATTTCTGTTGCAGCGGGAGCCTGGGGTGTGCAGCTGGCTCACCCCCGTGCAGGCGGGACTATCTCTATGGGCTGGTTTTCGGTCTGCAAGACAGGATATGAGTGCATTGGGGCCAGCAAAGGGGCGCAGGTTCAGGGGGCGTCCGAGAGCATGGGTCTTGGTAGCAACGGAGGAAAATAAATGGGAAACAGAAACGCAGAATTTGCTCTCCGCCAAAGCAGGAGCAAGGCAGGAAGGAGTCGCTGATAAGCGCGGAAAAAAGAGTCGCAGATAATTGGAGGGTGGCTGGGCTGAGGGAAGGCTGGGCTCCAGAGCAGACGCGTGGCTGGGAGATCAGAGGGCAGCCATGGCGGCCCGGGATGGACACCAAGTCAGGCGCTGGCAACGATGCAGAGAAAACGGAAGCATCATGCACGGTCGGTGGGAACGCAGACGGGTGCAGCCACTCTGCAGGACAGTACGGAGGGTCCTCAAAAAAAAGAAAAATAGAAATGGCATAGGATCCAGTAACCACACTCCTGCTATCTACCCAAAGAAAATGGAAATCCTAGACGGTATGGACATAGACACCATTCCATATGTAGCCGTATTCTTCATAATAGCAGGATATGGAAGGAAGTCAAGGGTGCATAGATGGATGGATGGATGGTGTAGACACACACACACACACACACACACACACACACAGGAACACTATAGACTTCTACTCAGCAATAAAAATGGATGAGCAGTGTCCACTCGGACGACATAGATGGACCTAGAGAGAGAGCTATGTTGACTAAAACAAGTCAGATTGAGAAAGACAAACACCATACGACTTCATTTATTTAAGCGTCCGACTTTGGCTCAGATCATGATCTTGCAGTTCATGGGTTCGAGCCCCGCATCAGGCTCCATGCTGACAGCTCAGAGTTGGAATTCGCTTTGGATTCTGTGTCTCCCTCTGTCTGCCTCTCTACAGTGTACTCCGGACGCTAATGCAACATTGTGTGTCCGTCAACTGGAGTTCATCTTCTTTCCTGTCACAGAGCAGGTTCTGTTGGGTGAGTTGCGATCCCTTGGGAGGAAATTGGGGGGCCAGCTAACAGGTGCTGGGCTGTTTTCTATTTAATGCCCATTCTTGGAGCGACTCCTACGCGGTCAGACCTCCCACTTCAGTTTTTAATGTTTCGTCTTCACCGATTAGGTGGTAGGTAATGTTCCAGCCAACAAGTTGGAGAAAAATTTACATCTAGGAGAGAGATAGATGTGAAATCCACCCATTACACAACTTGGTCAAGTGGCAAATTAGGGGGAAATCTGGGATGCCCGGACACATTGTAAAACAGCTCATGCTTTGTTTTCACAACGTTTAGTTGTTTTGAAAGAAAGAAGAGCGTTTTGCTGAAAATGATCAGATAAGACAGTTGATGTGAGCTGTGCATGTTCGGTATCCTAGATGGATAACGAAAACGTTTGCCTTCTCCAAGGGTGGACGACGTCCATGGGCAGAGTGCTGTGTCTTCTGTTCCTTCAGGGGTATTGCTCGCCGTGTGATTTTGCACTGACTCTATTTGTTTGGGATGTAAGGTCATGTCTGTTCTGGAAGGCTGCGCACAGAGTCCTCGCGGTCTCTGAGTGCATGATGAGGAGGGATGTCTAAACATGCAGATGCTTCTTCGGTGACTGAGAACAACAGGCATGAGCTTGGCCCATAGCAACGATGTGGGTCACAAGGTCCTGGGGTCAGAAACGGTGAGAGACCCACGTAGGGCACAGAGAGACGGTTCCACAGGGCCCAGGACCCACAGGCTCCGAGGCCCGAGCTGAGCCATGGAAGGAAAAGCCAGTCCAGAAGGAGAAACAGGAAATGCAGATGGACGCCTGGGCATCAGGGCGCGGCACACGGACCCCGGCGTTGCAAGGTGCGGCGATGAAATTCAGTGACTGCTCAACACAGAGTGTGAGATCCCCTTCCCAGCCAGCACGGGAAAGGGCTGATTTCCCTCTGTCACAGGGAGGGGTCCTTGTGTGTGTGTGTGAGTGTGTGTGTGAGTGTGTGTGTGTGCATGTGTGTGCATGTGCACATGAGACTCGAATCCAATCTTTCATACTGGTGACTAATGGGTACGTGCCTTGAGATGATGCATGTCCCCGACCTCACACGGTCCCCCCAGGTCCCCTGACCTCACGCTGTCCCGCCAGTTCTGGTCACGTGCACCTTTCCTGTCTCCACGACGTCCCGGAGCCCACGGATGTCACCACCACCGAGAAGGTGACAACCACGTCCCTGCATTGGCAGACACATTCGGAGGGCGCCCTTGATGGAGACCCGTATCTGACCCCACACAACATTTCTTGCCCCAAACCCCAGCTCCAGTCACCCGTGCTCCTCCCGGGAGCCCCGGGGACAAAACGAGGAGACCCGGTCACCAAATCCAAGTTTATGTTTTGAAAACGCTGCCCACGTGCTAATTTTCTCATCCTCTCTGGGCTCAGGCTGTGTCCTCTGGGGAACGGAAAAGGGTGTCTCTGTTCACTTTACTCCCATCTCCTACCCACCCCAAACGTGCACACACAGACTTCTGAACAAGAACATGACGTCCGACTACAGACAACGGGAGGGAAATGTGGGGGGACCAGCGTTTAGCCATCAGTATTGCACCACGCCTCCCCTCTATTTCCAATCCGATGACTCGTTAGGAAAGCTTATTTCTCTGGGTCCCCGTTATGCCTTTCCTAGGGCTCCCCATTATTTCTATCTGAGCCAGCATTTAAGTTACGGGGGGACTTTCAAGAGCTCCATCCATCTGTCTAGTGAGGTGGGTAAAACACTCGCCCAGACATTACTGCAAAGAAGACCTACATTCGGCCAATGGACACACGGAAAGACGCTCCTCAGTGACGTGCGGTGACCATGCCCGCATCATTCTGGTCAAAGAACTCCTGCAGAGTCCAGGATCCGAGCACACTAAGGTTCTGATAAGGCCCTACGCGTCGTGGCCATGCACACGCGCTTCTCAAGTGAGACGGCGCAGCCAAACGCCTTTCCCCCCCGAGAATGTGGACATTGGCTCAGTGAAAATGTAGACACGTGGCTTCCGTGAAAGCCCGTAAAACGTCATGTAAAATAGGAACATGGAGAGCCTGCTTTAAAAGTCTCCAAGGCGGCAGAGACGGAATTAAGAAAGAAAAAAGGCTGGTCGGTCACCTGGGGAATGTGAGGAAAAGAGAAAGTCAGTCTGGGCCCATCGCAGAGAAGAACGTACAATATTTTTATTCAATAGCAAGAGTTTGGACATGGTCTGAGATCCCGGGACCGTTGCCTAAGACTTTCCACTTCTCTCAGCCAGACGAGAAACAGCCGGGCAGAGGGGGAAGGGGCGAAGGTTATTACACCAAGAAAAATACATCCATTGTCGCGTCTCACCAACCACGGCAGATGGAAAAATCAGAAGGAAGCCGTTCTCGTTGCCAGGTCCGCAAGTGAAAGAGAGGGGTGGGGAGGGCTTTCCACGGGGACTCGGCGCCCCGTCCGCACTGCGGACACAGGGAGCTGACTTGTGACCTGGAATCTGAGATGCTGTGGCTTTCCAACCCAACAGCACCGGATCCCAGAAAGACGTTATTTCTCGGAGGGCAAAGAAGCTAAGAGTGCACACGACAGAGGGATTTCTGGGCTACGGACAAGGTGCCGGGGTTGGCGGGATGCAGCCCCCATGATGGATACCGTGGACACAGCGGCCTCAGGAACTCACACTGAGTGTGTCTCGGTTCTGGGGACTGGGAGTCTGAGATCCAGGCAGGGCTGAGGCTGGGGGTCTGAGATCCAGGCAGGGCTAAGGCTGGGAAGCTGGGATCCAGGCAGGGCTGAGGCTGAGAGTCTGAGATCCAGGCAGGGCTGAGGCTGGGAGTCTGAGATCCAGACAGGGCTGAGACTGGGAAGCTGGGATCCAGGCA